>PVIH01004310.1:73994-142865 GCA_004025045.1 Sigmodon hispidus
GGGAGGGGGAAGAGACCTTGAATAAGGATATACAGGGATGGAAAAAAAATTCAGAGGGAAAGCTGAACACAAAGAAAATATATGTGTAGCAATCTTATTTGTATTTCCACCCTTGATAAGCCATGCTTATGATTCTTATCCTCTGTATAGTTATTGTTAACTCTTCCACATTTTAAATTCTTTTTACTGTGTTTTTTTTGATAAATACAAAATAAAGAAGGAAAGAAGGAAAAAAAAGAAGTAAAATAAAAAAACCAAAACAAACAAACAAACAAAAAAAACCAAAACAAACAAACAAAAAAAACCAAAATCCCATGCCATGCCTTGCTCCCCTCTTTCTCTCTCTTTCTATCTATAGATCAGGTTGTAGCTCTCAGCTACTGACTTCGTCAGGTCTATCTACATGTCATCATGCTCCCTATCACAATGATAATAGACTGAACCTCTGAAATTGTAAGCAACCTCCCAATTAAATTCTTCTATGAGAATTGGCTTGGTCATGGTATGTCTTCACAAGAATAGAACAGTGTCTAAAATACCTGGTGTCTTCCTAGGCTGTTTTCCACTTTACTTTTTAAGAGGAGGTCTCTCACAGAACTTGCAATTTGCTGATTTGGCTAGGCTGACACCAATGCCTCCAGCTAGAACCCAGACACTTTAAGTACCCATATGGCTTTTCAGAGAGTTGCAGGGGCTCTAAACTCTGGTCTTCCTGCTTTAGTGATTATGCAATATCACTAAATAATGATTCTCTTGTCCCCCATTATTTAGAATTCATTATGTAGAGTATGTATGGCTTGCTTTCAATATTTTCTTTTAATAGTTTCTATTCTAAATTTGTTTTTGATCTAGAAGTTTTTCTGTGAATTACTGTAGTTAGTAGTACTTCTCTAACACTACAATGATTTTTTTTAGCCATTTCCTTCCCATTTTGCTAATTCTTTTCTTACATTGTTTAAAGTATTTTATTTTTTATTTAAAAAGTTTTTCATACTCTCCACTACTCCCTCTCCCTTTCCTCCTCCCTGTCCTCCCTGAACCTCCCCTCTACTTCATCTCCCTTCCATTTCCCAGGGAGGGCAAGGAGTCCCAAGGTGAGTCCCTTCAGTCTGGCATATCTAGTTGAGGTAGGTCTGAGTCCCTACTCCCAGTATCAAGGCTGAGTAAAGTGTTCCTCTGTAGTGAATGAGCTACTAGAAGCCAGTTCATACACTGGGAATAAACTCTGGTCCTATTGCAAAAAGCTCCACAAACTGCCCATGCCATTAGACTTTCATCTACATAAAGAGAGTTTAGTTCCTTTCCATGAAGCTTCCTCAGCAATTATTTCAGAGTCAGCTCGAATCAGCCATCTCTATGGGTCTCCTCCTCATGATCCTGATCCCCTTGCTCATATACTTTCTCCTCCCTCTCTTCATGTGGACAGGGAGTTAAGTACTGTGCTTAGCTGTGTATCTCTGCTTCTGCATTCATCAGTTGCTAGATGAAGATTCTATAATGACACTTACAGTGGTCATTTATTTGATGATAAGGGAAGTCCTGCTTAGGCACCCTCTCCAATATTGCTCCTAGTCCTAGCCTTGTCCCCACCACCAAGTTTCTATCTAACCCCTCAATTGCTCCCTCTGTGGATATATCTACTTCTTTGTTCTCCCTCTCTGTTGCTTCTCCCACTCAATCATCTCTTTCTCTCATGATTTGTTCCCATCTCCCCTCCTCTTGCTTGATCCTCCATATGATCCCAATTTACTCAGAATGCTACAAGTTTTGCTTCTGCCATGTTTGATAAAATATCATTATTCTTTACCCAGTAAGATCTTAACCAAGTTTTTGGTGGATTAAGCTAAATAAAATCATTGTACAGTTGCTAACACTTTCTTCCAAGACTTTGGGTTTGAATTTTGGGTTTATTTCTGACAGATGGGTTCCTTGTATTTTTCCAGATGTCTGCCTCATCCTATATGCCTTGTTCTCATTAGTTTCTTCTTGATAGAGGCCAGAGTTTTAGATATTTCTCAAGCATAGGTCAGATTATTTGTGTGGAGTACAATGTGATAGTGATAGATAAATCTTTGTTGTGTGATGCACAGGTAATAGGTTAATCATAGAATAATTTATAATTAAATTATAACAATGGAAATATATTTTTGGTAACAAGAATTTTGCTATGAGAAATGAACTCAAAGATTAATTTAGGTCACTAACTTATTTGTTTAAGAAGATCAGAAATAAGAAGGAAGTAGACTATTTTGGTATCCCATAACACCATCTGAAAGATCTATTAGAAAATGCATGGATAATTAGGCCATATTATCTGCTTGAATAAACTTTTATTGAATGATTGTTAAGCCAAGGTAACCCATCTTATTTAAAAATACTTCTCTCATGACAAGAGATAACCTTATTTCTATTATTTACAAAAAGTAAGAAATAGTTAAATACTTGATAGAAAACAAATGCCTTCATAAACATATATGCAAATGCATAAACTATGAAAACAGAATTTAGTCTTTTCTTGAATAGTTTAGGAGACTAAAAGATATACAGAGTTAATGGACACGCAGGCTTGGAAAATGTTGCCCTTGACACTGACATGATCTGACTACTTGGTTTTTTAATGTCTTCAGAGTACCTATACATTAGTGTATAGACTACCTTTATGTCAACTTGACACAGCTAAAGTAACCTGAAAGGAGAAAACTTCCATTGAGAAAATGCTCCTAAAATATCTGGCTATAAGACTTTTTCTCAATTACTGAATTATGAGTGAGGGTTCAGCCCTTTGTGGGTGGTACCATACCTGAACTAGTAGTCTCAGGCTCTATAAGAAAGCAGGCTGAACAAGGCATGATGAAGAAACCAGTGAGCAGCAATCCTCCATGGCTTCTGAATCAGCTCTTGCCTCCAAGTTCCAGCCCTGCTTGAGTTTCTGTTGAATTCTTTCAGTGATGTGGAAATGTAAGCCAAATATATATATTTCTGTCCCCAACTAGCTTTTGGTCAAGGTGTCTTATCACAGCAATAGTAACCCTATCTAGAACAGGGATTTGTAAGAGGATTGTGGTATATTGCTGTGATAGACTTGACCATATTATTCTGAGAAGGACTGTGGAAGGACTTTGGAACTTTGTGATAGAAAA
This sequence comes from Sigmodon hispidus, assembly GCA_004025045.1. Lineage (NCBI taxonomy): Eukaryota > Metazoa > Chordata > Mammalia > Rodentia > Cricetidae > Sigmodon > Sigmodon hispidus. Next base: position 77,135 of record PVIH01004310.1, read on the forward strand.
GCCCTTGAGTATGTAAAACTTAGTGAATAGTTCTACAGGGGCTTGGAAGACAAAAGTGCTTGGAGAAATGCAAGTGGTAGAGGCCTGGCTTGTGAGGGTTCAGAGGGAAGTTCAAGAGTTACTTAGAGATTCCTTTGGAGCTGCTGCCTATTTTGAGTTAAGAATCTGTGTGGCTCTAGTTAGCTGGAGCTGAAGAATCAACTGTGACTTAATAAGAAACCAGAACCAATAAAGTAAAGCCTTTGTTTTCCTGGGACAATAGATGCTTGTCATCTGGAGTTAAGAAATTTGAGGTGATTAAGAAAAGACCATCATCACTAATGTGAAATCTTCTGGGAAATGTTCGTCAGAATCTATATACAAAGGCTGTGTTCCAGAGGTGGCCAAGGTTATCCCTTGCACTGGCAGGCTAACTTGGTGGTATAACTGTCACTCAAGTGATATTGGTTTTGAGGGCCTGATGGGGGTCATGAAAAGCAGTTGAGGTTTGGCACTGTGAGAGTCCAGGAGAGGCCATGGGAGAAGGTGCAGCCTCAGTAGCAGTTGAAGGTCTTTAATGGAAGAGTCATGCAGAGGAGTTGAGCCTTGGTACCGTGGAGAGTCTGCGAGAGGCTATTGGTGAAAATGCAGTCAAGCTGTCACAGCATTTTGGAGATACTTGTGATGATCACCAAGAACTGTAGCAGCTAGGAAGTGGAGCCATGTGGAGCCTAGAGGATAAGCTGTGTGTGCTGCAGAAGATAGAGGCAGAAAAGTAACATAAGCACTTTGGAGGATCCCAGAAGACACACAGACCTTAGTGAAACACTAATTCTAGTTTGTATTTAATCAAAACTCAGGCCCAGATATTGGGGAAAAGTTGGAGTATCAGAGAGGGGTAATATAGCACAGTCAAATCTCACCCAGCCAGCTTCTCAGGGTAAAAACTATCTTCCAGCTTCCTCAGTCTGGCTTCCTGTCACTTCTACAGAATAAATCTCTGTCTTCCTATGCCTGTCTTAAATACCTTCTTCTCCCAATTGTTTCCCTTCCAGGTTCAACTCTACATCATATTCTAAAGTCGAGTTAATATTAAATGTGTGAGCTACTACTGTTTTGTAGTTAGGCATTGAACTCACAGAAATACAGAAAGATCTCTGTCTCTGGAGTAATGAGATTAAAGGCATAGGTCACCACTCCAGGTTTTTTCCCTTGCTGGGATTAAAGGTGTGAATTACCACTCTTTGACACTCCTGGCTTGAGTGTGGGTGGATCTGTTGTCTTATATTCCAGACTGGTTTTATTCAATATAAAATATATCACCACACATTAGACATTGAGATATCCTGTTTAGAGTTTGGTTTTTCTTATTTGACTGTAACTGTGCTCTGGTTCTTCCCTCTTGGAGAAATAATGCATTTAACTTATATTTGATTTTTACAGGAGTGCACAGATGAGAGAATTTGATCTTTTAAAGAGATTTTGGATTTTACATTTAAAAACAGACTGAATATTAAAGAGACTAGAGTTTTAAGTGTTTGAATTTTTAATTTAAATTTCTTTTTAGTATACCACTGTTCTCCCATCCCTCCACTCTTTCTAGTCCTCTTCATGCTTCCTCCAACCCCTATCCATTACTCAGACAGTTTAGTCTGGCATAGCTAGTTTAGGTAGGACCAGGCCTCTCCCCCCATTATCAAGGCTGAGCAGGGTGTTCTCCTCTTTGTGGAATGGGCTCCAAGAAGCCAGTTTATGCACTAGGAATAATTTCTGGTCCCACTACCAGAGGCTCCACAAACTAACCACAAATAGACCATGTCATTTGACTGTCATCTACAGGGTTTAGTTCAGTCCCATGTAGGTTGCCCATCTGTCATTTCAGAGTTAGTGAGCCCATGTTTGAATTTTTAAATACTGTGGGTCTTTTAAAATTTGGAATGATTTTATTATACTCTTGATATTATTGTTTGATCTTGTGTATGAACAAGAATGGAAAAGCTATTGCTTAACAATGTCAGGTTAATAAGGGATCAATTGTCTAGTTAGTTTTTATGTCAATTTGACACAGCTAGAGTCATCTGTAAAGAGGGTGAGAATGCACCTATATAATCCAAATGTAGGGCATACTGATTGAACAGCAGTGTCCACCCCATTGTGAGTGGTGCCATAATTGGGCTGATGGTCTTGGGTTCTATAAGTAAGCAGGCTGAGCAATCCATGATAAGCAAGCTGGTAAACAGCACCTCTCCATGTCCTTTGCATCATCTTCTGGTTTTAGGTTCCAGCCCTGCTAGAGTTCCTGTCTTGACTTAAGTCAGTGATCTAGTATGGCATGGAAGTGTAAGCCAATGTGTGTGTGTGTGTGTGTGTGTGTGTGTGTGTGTGTGTGTGTTATACCCTTTCTACTATTCTTACCTTGTAGATAATTAAGGTTTATGAAGAATGAAAGTAATATACAACCAAACATTTCTGTGAAGGTTACCGCAGATTAGGAGATATATAAAAATGATTTGGTAATGCCAATTCCTTTAAAATCCACACTATTCATTGAGATGGGAAGACTGAGAACATAAAAGACTAAATAAATTTTTCAGTTCTACACTTGTCAAATAGTAGCTGGAGTTTTAGTCAGGCTCTTATGAAATCCATGTTTTAAATCACAAACTAAATTGCCTTTCACACAGCAAAAGGGAAGGTCAGTTTGAACACCCAAGCAATATTATGCTCAACTGAAACCGATGTTACACAGTTAGGGGAAGATGAAGAAGTCTGTATGAAGAGTGAGGACGAGTGAGAAGGTAGAGGAAGAGGAGAGAAGGTGGTGGGAGAGGAGGAGGAAAGAGTCTTTCAGGCAAGAAGCAAGTCAAGAATCGGAAAAGCTCAGAGAGATAAGAGAAATAGAGAGCTAAAGGGTAAAGAAGAGGAAAAGGAAGAGGAAGAGGAGGAGAGATAGAAGGGAGGAAGAAGAGAAAGGAAGATCCAAAGATTACAAGGGTGAGAACAATTCTTGTAGTCATTTTTGAGATGCTAACTTATTTCCAAGGAAAATGACAAGACAGGCCCTGTAAACATCCTATGCAAAGTCAGTCCCTCCCCCTGTTCCTCAACTCCAGTACCCTCGTTTACACCAGGAAGGACAACATTATTTCTCTTAGATTTGTTCAACCTTGTGAAATTCATGATATAGAGCTAGCACTAAATAACACAGCTTCTCTCTTATAAAAAGCAATTAATGCATAATTAAAAGGCCCAACATGAGCCAATAAAGGCTAGTGCTTTACCCAGTCAGGAATCAGCAGAGAATGCTCAGTCTAATGAAAACAGTTTGATTTGTTCCTTGGTCATCCATAGCAGTTTATGCTAATTTCATTTTATAATTTGCATGCTAAAGGTCAGTAGCAAACAAGCTTTCAAGTCCACCATTTTATTTGCTAATAAAATAATCTTAATTTCAGAAGCTGACAGACTTTAAAAATTTACAATTATGATAAGGTTTTTATGTATTTCTCAAATAATATGTGCATACACTTAGAAATACTTTTATGTTGATCATATTTACATCACAGTTTTACACATTTTGGGATGAATATTGACCTTGAACTTCATCCTATTTGCTATTTGCATTGTAATCTATAATACATACTTGCCAAATTGCCTGTAAACTATTAATGGTTGCAGTATGTCATGAATAAATCTATTGCTTAAATAAAGTCTTGGTAGTATTTTAAAGGTGTTTGAACATTTGTTACACTGTGAAATTTTCATTAATGGCCTTCCTTATAAGCAATACATATTATGCATTGTGAACTGATGAGTAAATGTGAGCAAAATGATCATCATTGTGAAGTGAATCACTTGTTCTGGTCTTTCTTCTTGTAGACAGAAGGGTCTGGATAAATGTTTCAATGTACATCGTGCTCCCTGTATATTGTAAGTATATAGTAAGGAGACAAGATTTGGAAAAGAAGATAAAGGGGCATTTATGAGGTTTTGCTCAGAACAGTTGCAAACATTTATATTACTCTTGTGAGGTATCAATACTTAGGCTAAAACTTTGAATAATTTATTATTTATTTTAATCTTTACAGTAATTTGATACTTTTTAAAATTTGTTTTTATTTGAAGTAGAATTACACCACTTTCCTCCCTCCCTTGCAAGATATGCTTTGAAATAAAGAAACTAAGGCATATCCTAGAATTCAGGTATAATTCAAATTCACGTGAGTGACTCCAATGCATTTACATGAGATTTTGGTTAACCATAATTTTATATATCATCCTAATCAGAACTCACATTTGTTACAGACTTTGCTGAATGGTACTACGATAGTAAAGATCTAGAATTTACTTTTATTTTGATAAATATCAAGCATATGTTTGTCATATTTTTTTAATGAACAAAGAAAGATTTTTGAGGTCCGATAAACCTAGATATGATTTTGAGGTGTTTGCATCTGTCAGCATGCACTGCAGGAAATAATCCGCTGTAGGTGTTTATAGTGGGAAAATTTTAATGCAAGGGCTGAGGGGCTTCTATATTTATTAGAGAGTTGAAAAGACTAGCTTTATTCTGTGTTCCTTAGAGTGACTCCATGGATGACACATACTGGCTCTAAGGGAAATTTTATATTAGGAACTATCCCTGGAAAAAAACTAGAAGCAAGTATTTCATCACTGCCACTTCAATGCTTCCTGACACCCACGACATCTGGCACTGAACTTCTAAATTAGGAGAACCTTAGTGTCAAGATCTTGCAAGCCAGCCACAATAACTAAGAACCACAAAACAGTGGTCTTTCTTCCACTGCCCAAACCTGAGTATCTTAAATATCATTGATAAAATCTCATTACTCTACTTTGAATGAGACCTGAATAGTAGAGATTTGAAGTGCTTACGCTTCAATTCTAGAGTCAATTTACCTTTCACAACTCTAGGCACATCACTGGGATGCAACACGTTGTAAATGCCTTAGATGACATAAGACATTGTGCTGCTTGTTTTTTACAGACAGCAAGCCTTTTGAAGCCTCTTACAATGAGGAGACAAAAGGCTCAGAGAGGCTACATGATTTAGTTAATGTCATCCATTCAACCTGTACAGGCATAACATTTGAGTAGCATTCGTTACATGCAAAATGCAAATCCCAATACAAGGGAGGTCTGACCAATGCATATCACTACAATGTCTAGGAAGGTGAGATTCCAGAAGTGCTTTTGATTTCTGTTTTGTATATTACATTTCAATTTCTGAGCTTACTTGTGACTTATTTGGAAAAGAATGAATGCTATTGGGCATTAAAATAGGCTGTCAGTTTTATTTGAGAAATTTTTATTTTCCTATACTCCTGTACATTGTCAGTCATCAGTCTTTCTACAGGGAAATTTTGTCTTTCACCTCAGAATCTGCTGGGTTTCTTGTGGTGATGGCATAAACAGTATCATTAATTCATGACAAAAAAACACTTCTTGTTAGACTGAAAACATATCAAAGTATTGTGCAGAGAATTTGAAATGTCGATTATTTTTAAACAATGAATATTATTATTCTGTTCAGAAAGAAAATATGCTGGAAAGTATGAGAACAGAGAAAATGTAGTCATAAACAAAACAAAATAGGGGATAGTTTCATTTTTCCTTTGAGTTTTGGCTATTACAGTTTATAAAACCTAATCAAGAAACATGACTTTCAGAATGCAGTAGAACAAAGGGTTATGTTTCTATTAAAGCAATAATTAAAATCATGACTGAATATTTACCAGAGATGGTAACACATTTGTCAGTTACCTAATGACTTTTGTTCCCATGTTTTCAACACAGAGGACAGGTCAGAATGGCAAGCTTTTTCAAGGTTGTGCTAGCTGTCAGCTCTGATCAACTAGGGTTTGTCTTTTTAGTAATATCCTTTTCAGAAGGACTTGGAAACTACATCTATGTACCAGTGATAGAGTAACAGTGTTAGGCTAAAAGATGAAATGTGTTTTATTGCATTTAAATGTCAACTACAAGTAGGTATTACAAAAAACTGGATAGATCTGTGCCAACCTAAGACATGTATGCTATTATCTATCTATCTATCTATCTATCTATCTATCTATCTACCTTTCTATCTATCTATCTGCCTATCATATATCTACATCATATATAATGTATATACACACATAATGATAAATATTAAATATTTTGTTTCCCATGGTCTGATGGTTTGGAAGGAATATATTCATTTTAATATAAAAATATAGAAGTTTCAGAACACTTTAGGTTTATAAATAATGAAATTTGCTCATAAAAACTCACATATATGTAGGGGGCCTAAGTTAGACACATGCAGGCTCCCTGGCTGTTGGTTCAGACTCTGTGAGTTCTTATCAGCCAGGTTAGTTGTATCTGTTGGTTTTCTTGTGAGGTCCTTGACCCCTTTGGTTCCTATAATTCTTCTTTCCTCTCTTCAACATTATTTTCTGATCTTGGGCTAATTGTTATCTATGAGTCTGCATTTGTTTCCATCAGTTACTGGATAAAGGCTCTGATGACAATTGGGATACTCACCAATCTGATCATAAGAGAGGGTCATGTTAGGCTATGTATTCACTGTATTCACTATTGTTAGGAGTCTTAGATTCCTGGGAGGTGTTTTTGTTTGTTTGTTTGGTTTGGTTTTTGCATCAGGGTTCTACTTGATCTCAAAATGCCCCCTCTTTTCAGTTGTCTCTCAGTGCGCTATCTCTCTCTCTCTCTCTCTCTCTCTCTCTCTCTCTCTCTCTCTCTCTCTCTCCATCTCTCTCTTTTCATTCACACCAACATCCAGACCACCCAGCAGATGTCTCCCAATTCCTCTTCCCAGGGAAATTCATGCGTTCTCCTTGGGCTGTCCTCACTCAATAGCCTCTCTGAGTCTGTGGATTGTAGCATGGTTACCTTTATTTCATGGCTAATATCCACTTATAAGTGAGTAGATACTATGTTTGTTTGTCTGGGACTGGGTTATCTCACTCAGGTTGATTTTTTTCTAGTTCCATTCATTTGTCTTCAAATTTCTGGGCATTGATTTTTAACAGCTCAATATAACTCCATTATATAAATGTACCACATTTTCTTTACTCATTCTTCAGTTGAAGGGCATCTAGGTTGTCTATAGGTTCTGAATATTATGAATAAATCTGCTATGAGCAGAGTTGTGCAAGTGTCTTTGTGATATGATGGGAAAATATTTATTCAACCTGACACGCAACAGAGACTGATCTCAGAAATCTCAAGAAACTAGATATCAAAAAACCACATAAGTCAATTAAAAAATGGAGTACTAACCTCAACAGAGAATTCTAAGCAGAAGAATTTCAGATGGCAGAAAGTCACCTAAAGGAATTTTCAACATCCTTTGGCTTCAGGCAAATGTAACCTAAAATGTTTCTGAGATGTTACCTTACACCTGTGAGAATGGCTAGGATCAAAACCACAAATGACAGCTCATGCTGGGAGAGGATGTGGAACAAAGGGAACATTTCCAAGCTGATGGGAGTGTAAACTTGTGCATCCACTTTGGAAATCAATATGGTGGCTTTTAAGAAATTTGGAAGATTATATACATATATATATATATATATATACACATAACAAAGAAAAAGAGACTCTAAATTTAAGAGAGATTTGGTGGTCATGAGAGAGATTCGAGGAAGGCAAAAGAAGGGATGATATAAATATAGTACATAAATGAGAAAGTATGTTTTTTCCCCACTGTCTTTTCTCTGTATACTCCAACACAAAAAGACATTTACTTAATCTTTAATCTAAGACATAGACTCTCTGATGTACATTCAGGTAACATCTGGGTCTTTGCTTTCATTATTATTACATTTCATTTATTTATAGTGCGGTCACTGGTGTCTCTTGTTTCTTTGTTGACTTCTAACATTTTCAGGGAATATTGAGAGTTTTTAATATTGAGAGTTTATTGAGAGTTAATAATATTTTGAATTTGTTGAAAACCCAAGTACATACCCTTGTATTGAAAAGTACATAAAACAGTTCTTATTACCTTGGAGTGATGCTATGAGTCCATTTCAAACTTTATGAAGGCTTTTAATCTTACTAAGCTCTTGTCCTATTATCTGAAAACCCACAGATTTAACACTTGCAAAATACATTAATTATTTATTCAAATAGAAGATGCTCATCTTTGTCTGGGACACTATTTTTCACACTTTGCACATTTACACATTATACTTAAATTAATGATTATAGCTCTAGGAGTTAAGTCCTATATTCTGCTTTTTAAACAGGTGAGACTCTCATTTTGACAGAGCAAGTTTCACATAAACACACACACACACACACACATACACACATACACACACATACACACACGATCACAGAGCCCATGAGTAGCACAACCTGATCTTAAGCCTGTACCGGCATTCTTAACCATAAATATCCATTGTCCATTCTATGTTCTTCTTCATGGTGAGCTATGAAATTATCCAGTAAACCCACTTCATCTCCAGTGAAGTGTCTGAAATGATAATATGAGCCTACTTACGCTTCTGACTTATGTGAGGGAATGTTCCTTGATCAAATTAGACAATCTGTTGCCCCAGCCGAACTCTTGATGCTTAGAGAGGTTACATTACAGCAGTACTTGTTTAGCAATTGACAGAGCTGTGACTCCAAATTATCTTTTGCATGTTTTAGACCATTTAAATTGTCATTGTAGGATTTTACCTATTGGCAAAATACTACCCCGTGTATATTGATTATATAAAATTGCCAAATCATCTGGTGGAAGGAAAGCAATAACTCTTTGAAAATAGACGAATAGAATGGTTACTCTTTTAGTAAAATGTAAGGTAGCTGTATGTGTAATATTCTTTATGCATTTGGATTCAGGGGATATTTTGCCACATGTTGATAGGAAATGAGCAGGAAAACATTTCAAGGATATTTCATTGCCAGTCTACGTATTCCGTGTCTATGTTGGCATTAAGGAGAGTGCAACATATCCTGTCAGGCACTCTCCTCTCCTTTGGTGCATACATTTCTATGAGAAGCTGAGCTAACCAGCAGCATGAAATGAGAGCTTGGCATGTGGCTTATCTTCTGGCTGGGTGGTCCCAAAGGAAAGTATGCTTGTTAAATTGGGGTCATTAGCATGCTTGCGGATGATCAACTGAGTTACTCACTTTTAAACATCATCATTTTCACATTTAAAGTAATTTCGGTCAGTAAGAGAAAATTATACTCATTATATCTAAATGCAAATACATGTTTAGAAAGCATGCAGTTTAGAAAACAAATGGAATACAAACCCAATTCTAATGTCTCATTAGGAACATTTGCATACTTCTAGTGACTATTTTTATTTCCTATTTCTATATAATAATCACAGTGTCATATTTATATTATTTGCTCCACTGGCAAATGACAGATTATATGTCCTGAAGGAAACTCTTCCGCTATTATTTATTTATTTTCATTGCTTTCTGCATTGCTTTCTGCACCTGAGACTACACTAACTAGATGCAAGCTGTGCAAAAATGTGTGAAAATCCCAGGTGACACATCTGGAAAAGATGGATTTTTATGGGGTTAAGAAGTTAGTGATTTAGAAAACAAGTGGGATACAAACCTACTGCTAATGTCTCATTAAAGATATTTGCATACTTCCATTGGCTATTTTTGTAAAAATCATGAGGAATCTACAAAGGACTGAATGAATAAACTTGCTTATGGTTAGTAAAAAAAAATGGTTACAAATGCTTTACTATTCTACCCTCAGTGTGGTATGATTTCTTTCCTTCAGTATAGAATTGACATTACTTAAAAGAAATCTTTTTTTTTTTTTTTTTAAACTTTATTTATTTATCTATTTATTTGCCTTGGTGTTTGCCTGGAACTGGAACTACAGACAGTTGTTAGCTGCCATGTGGGTGCTGGGAATCGAACCCCGGTCCTCTGGAAGAGCAGACGGTGCTCTTAACCGCTGAGCCATCTCTCCAGCCCCTTAAAAGAAATCTTAATTGAGAGACTTCCAAGTCAATATCATATGATGACTTCAAGCTTCTTCCCAGGTCTCTGAAAATTTTCTTTCCCTGGTCCTTGTAAGAATTTTCATACTTCAGAATTAATATGTAACTCTACACAGAAATCTCAGGAGAGGCAGTCTTTAACATCCTTTTTCTTTTTAAATGAAAAGCCATAAATTTATTTAACATCCCTTTTAAAGCATCGGTTGCTCTATAACCAAAGAAGTAACAGATCTATTTGAAAAGAAATTTTAAATCACTGAAGAAAGAAATTGAAGAGGATATCAGAAAATGGAAAGCTTTCCCATGTTCCTGGATAGGTAGGATCAACATAGTAAAAATGACAATTCTACCAAAAGCAACCTACAGATTTAATTCATTGCCCATCAAAATCCCAACACAATAGTTTTTGGAACTTGAAACAACAATACTCAATTTCAATTGGAATAACAGGAAAGCCAGGATTGACAAAACAATTTTACTTAACAAAAGAACATCAGGAGGCATCACCATCCCTGACTTGAAGTTATACTATAGAGCTACAGTAGTAAAAACAGGTTGGTACTGGCATAAAAACAGACTTGTGGAGCAATGGAATCGAATTGAGGATCTGGGCATTAACCCAAAAACCTATGAACACCTGATCTTTGACAAAGAGGCCCAAAATATTCAATGGAAAAAAGACCTCAACATAAACCCAGCCACTCTGAACTTGATATAAAGAAAGTGGAAAATACACTTTTATGACCACTTCCTAAATATAACACCAGCGACACAGACACTAAAATCAACAATCAGTAAGTGTGATCTCCTGAAGCTGAGAAGCTTCTGTAAAGCCAAGGACACTGTCAATAGGACAAAACGACAGCCTGCAGAATGGGAAAAGATTTTCACCAACTCTACAAGTGATAGAGGATTGATCTGTAAGATATATAAAGAACTCAAGAATCTAGAGCCCCAAACTTTGAATAACCCAATCAAAAAATGGGGTCCAGAATTAAAAAGGGAATTCTCAGCAGAAGAGTTGCATATCACTGAAAGGCACTTGAAAAAGTGTTCATCATCTTTAGCCATCAGAGAAATGCAAATCAAAACAACTTTGAGATACCACCTGACACCTGTCAGATTGGCTAAGATAAAAGATAAAGATGACAGCCTATGCTGGAGAGGGTGGGAAGCAAGAAGAACACTCCTTTATTGTTGGTGGGAGTATAAACTTATTGAGCCACTCTGGAATGCAGTATGGCGGTTTCTCAGAAAACTGAGAATCAATCTCCCCAAGGACCCAGCAATACCACTTCTGGGTGTAAGCCCTAAAGATGCACAGTTGCACTCCAAAAGAATTAGCTCAACTATGTTCATAGTAGCATTATTCATAATAGCAAGAACCTGGAACCAACCTAGATGCCCCTCAACTGAAGAATGGATTACCAAACTATGGTACATCTACACAATGGAGTATTTCTCAGCAGCAAGAAAAAAATGATATCCGAAAATTTGCAGGCAAATGAATGGATTTCGAGAATATCCTCCTGAGCAAGGTATCACAAACCCAGAAAGATAATCAGGGGATGTACTCATTTATTATTAGACTCTAAACAAAAAAGCCAAAAGCAAAGCATGCCCAACCACAACCCCTGAACAGCTTGGGATCTGAAACACCTTGGACTGACACCTGGGGTCCCACTCCCTCTAGAGGACCACTTGACTCAGTCTCGATGTTGGGGGGAGAAAACTGGATCTGTCAGGAGTGTAGGCTGAACTGAGCAATATTGGGACCTTGGGACCTTGGGACCTCCTGCCCATGATGGGGAGAAGGGGAGATGTGGAGAAGTGAGTGTGACCTGATGTGGTGGGAGGGGGAAGGGACCTTGAATAAGGATTTCCACAGATAGAAAATGTGACTTCTTTATTCATAATAAAAAAGAAAAAAATCTCCAATTGTGCTACATCGCAAGTCCATGTTATTGTAATTCTAAAAAAAAAAAAATTCATAGTAAACTTGGTCTGAATCACTTTACTCAACTAAATGTTTTAACTAAAGTTAATTGGGTAAAAAAGAAAAAAAAAGAAAATCTCCAACTGAGCTATATCCCAACTCCATGTCACTGTAATTCAAAAAAAAGATATTTCATAGTAAACTTGGTCTGAATCAGTTTACTCAACTAAATGTTATAACTAAAATTAATTGTGAGCCCTTAGCCATGGGTCTATGTAAATAGAATTGTCCCTATTATAATTTAGAAGAAATGAACAAGTAATTTTGTGCCTTTGTTAATGGAATTCAGGCCACAATGATGTCATCATTAGGTAATGAGCCAACAGACTATGAAAAGAAAGTGCTACATTTGAATTTAGAATCCCAAGCTTTGATCCAGTCTTATCTCTTTGAATTTAGTTTTCATTAAAGACCCTAGTCCAGCCTTTTTCCTCTAAGAAAAATTTCATGCAGTTTTTAATTAGGAAGAAGAATATGTATCATGTCAAACAAGGCAGCATAGGAAAGTTTTGGAGTTGACAAAGAGGAAGAATGATTAGGACAAAGTATGAACAAAGGTCTTAATTTTGATTTCCATGGAAGAAGTTTTGTCAGGTAAACATGTTTAGGATGGACTAATTTGAATAATTCAGCAGATAGTAGGCAATCCATGTTACCTGGAATAATTGTAAAAGGGAATACTGCCCCAAAAGCTAACAGTTAACTAAAGACATGATGAAGTATGGTGGCTTGGGACATAAACTTTCGAGTGTTTGATGTACACACAGAAGTTACTCTTAGAAGAGGTTTTATTACTTATTTCTTTGCTCTATGGTCTAGCTTTCTCTTGGAATAGCATGTTTTTTTTTTTTTTTTTTTTTTTTTTTGTACCATCAAGTCTACAGGTGTCAGAGCACTATGGATAAAGAAAATACACATAGGTAGTACCATCAGACAAATGTAGCCATAGGCCCTCCAGATCAGTCAGCTGCCATCTGAGTGCGATTGAGAAATCCCATCAGACACAGATGAAAATGAGGACAACCTAAAGAAGCTGCTCCAATATTTCAGATCATTGTAATATAATAAATGCTTTGTTTCAGTCATCAAATATGGCATTTATTTAAGTTGCATGAGGTAGTTTTCTACAAGTTTTATCTTTGCTTTCTGTTCCCAATTAAATGACATTTCTTTTTAACCAATAAAAATGTTGAGTAAAATTTCAACTAAAGGTGATTTTTGGTATCTTTAGTACCATTATCAATGGTGCTAGCACCATTGGATAATATGATTAATCATATTTTCTTTGATGATAGTTTCTTAAGGAAGGAAGATATTATTTGGCTCACACTTGAAGAATATAGTCCATTGGAAAAAGAAAGTTATAGTTGGAAGAACTTGAGGTTAGGGTTAGGGTTAGGGTTAGGGTCAAATTGCATCCACCATCAGGAATCAGAGAGAAGTGAATTCAGTGTCTCAGCTTACTCCTTTTTATTTAGTCTATAATTCCAGTTCATGGAATGGTGTTATTTACCTTTAGCATAGGTAACCCTCATCCTATCTCAATTATTCTAATTTAGAAAATCTCTCAGACACAAGCCAGGAGATACGTGAATAAAAAAATGAGACTTTATTCTGTAAAAATAAAAAAAAGAAGCAAAAAAAGTAAATCACAATGTGTTTATGCATGGCAGTTAGAATGAGGGTTTCTTGGTGCTGTGGAGATGGAACTATGGTTAAGAGTACTGACTACTCTTGCAGATGACTCAAACTTGATTTTCTGTGCTTTCAAGTGGTCTCCTAACTGTCCTTGGCTCTAGTTCCATGTGCTCTGACATCCTCTCAGCCACTGAGCACACATGGTACAGAGACATGCATTCAGAAAAAAACATCCATATACATAAAATATTTTAAAATGAATGATAATTTCCATGGGACTTCTGTAGGCTTTCCCATAGAAATTCATATATTCTATACCCCCAGGGTAGTTAAAAATAAACATTAAAGTTACAATGTTTTTAAATGCAAATAAGTAGTTAATTCATTATCTTTTATGGACTTGTTCTGCAACTAAAGGTTGCTGGTGGCCCTAGGTGATTTTAGCAAACATGGATCATGCCATTGTCTTAGTACTGGTGAGGGTGAGGTGACATTGATAGAGGATGAAGCAAACTGGTGCTGTATTGCATTTCCTCATCCCTCAGTTGTCTCCATCTGGAGTTTAATATACACTTATCTCTTTTCTATTCCAGTGAGTGTGGGGGGTGTCCTGTAATGAAAATCTCCATATTAGTTATCAGCTGTCAACACTGACAAATTTCAATTACCATCTTCTGGCAGCAGCTCACACTAGAGAAGTAAATCATGGTGGCACACTGGGATAGCATACTTGTGACAGATCTATTTTAATTGCCTTTCTTATCCATGTTTAACCTCTATCATTTTGACAGGAGGAAGCAATGCACAAAGGAGGTAACTTTCCTACCAGTGTTCAGGAGTAGGGGCAGTGTGAAAAAAAAAACAGCCTGCTAGAAAGAGACTGGGCATCATCCATCAATATATGGACTCTCATTGATTGCTGGGGCTCCTTTCCTTTCCATCTGAGACTAACCATGGTAACTTTCTGTTATCAAAATACTTTGCATTTAATCAGCTATTTAGATGGATGCTCATGCTGATCATCCATAAATTATGCATCAATTAAAAAATACTTGGCATTCTTTTTCTTTGCTTCATTTTCTGAGTGATGAATTTTCAAGGATCCATAGCAGGAGCTTCCCTTGGTAGGCTCTTACTTCTTCTGTACAGTGCTGCTCATTTAACCTTCTGATTGCAGCTGGATGGAGCAACAGAGGAGAATAGTCAAGGGACTGTTCTCTCAGAGCTATGCAATTTCTCTTTCCTTTTTTTCTCTTTTTCTTTAATCCTAAGGGATCTAAGAGCTTTATCTTGAAGTAAAGAAAAAATAATTTTCATTAATTGGGCAGCTAAGGAAGAGCCTGTGACCTTTGAGTTTATATATACCTATTTCTCAGGGCTTCCCCCCACCCCCCATGGTGCTTTCTCATTTTCTGATATCTGTTATAATCCAAAGTTAAATCAATGTATCATTCTGCAGCAACCACTATCTAATATTTTATGCCTAGAATATACTTCATATTGTAGCAATGACCATATACCATGATTTTATTTATTTTAATCTTCAGACATCCCCTATGTGGAAGTGCTAATTGTATCTTCATTAGACACTTGCATAGTAGTGCCAGTTTGCAATCCTGATTCTGAGTAGCTAGAGACTAGAACACCCAGAGCAATTTCTAGTCACTCAGTCTAGCTACAACAGTGAGCTATAACCCTACCTCCTAAACTAGGTGTATTTAAATGAGGAAGGCATTCTAGCTAATCTCTGAATTCCAGTGTGCCTTCATGGATGAGAGCATTTATGTGTACACACATACACACACAATTGGATGGATATAGAGGAAGGTACTGCGACGGGGTGGGGAGGGGAGACACATGGATCTGTGGATCAGATGGAGAGGGGAATTCATTAGATTCTTGGAGATTTTAAGTAGCTCATTTAGGATGATAGATGCAGAAAGTAGCACTTGGGTTTTACTTTTGGGAACTTTGACCAGAGGATTTGTTCTCCTAATATTCAGCTGTGCTCTTTAAAATTTGCATTACATTGTTAAACGCCTTTTTATTTCTCTTTTCTCCTTTTTGCTGAAAACATTCCCCCCCCCCCGCATACAATATATCTTGACTATAGTTTCTATTTCTCTCCTCCACTCGCTGTTGGATCCACTCCCTTTCTGTGTCTTATTAGAAAAGAACAAGCTTCTAAGAGGAAGCAACAAGATATGGCAAAATATAATAATAATAATAATAATAATAATAATAATAAATTCATATTGAGGCTGGACAAGGCAATAGAATAAAAGTAAGAGACCAGGAGCATGCACAAGAATTAGTGACCCACTGATTCACTCACACAGGAGTCCCATAAAAATACTAAGCTGAAAGCTGTAATATATATGCAGAGGACCTGGTACAGGTTGGTATATAGGCCCTTGTTTCTTGCTTCAGTCTCTGTCAGTTCAGATGAGTCTTGCTTAATTGACTCAGAGGGTCCTGTTCTCTTGGTGTTCTCCATTCCCTCTGGGTCTTACACACTTTTCACTTCCTCTTCCATGGGGGTCACTGAGATCTGAGGGGTGGTATTTGATGGAAATATTCCATTTAAAGTGTTTCAAGGACTCTATCTATCTGCCTAATTTCAGGCTGTGGGTTGGGTCTTTGTATGTGTTTCTATCTGCTGCAGGAGCTAACTTCTTTGATGAAAACTGAATAAGGCACCGATCTATGAAAATAACAGAATATTACTAGGAACCACTTTACTGATACTTTCATTTTCATCAGCAGTATTTGGTTGTACCTTAGCTCTATTGGTTAGTATATGATTCTTGGCCAACCAAGCAGTGTGAGGTATGGGTCCCACCTTATGGGGTGGGTCTTAAGTCAAATAAGACATTGGTTGGCTACCCCCAAAAGTTCTAGGCCTCCATTGGTCTAGCATATCTAGTAAACAAGCAGATTGTAGGTCGACAATCTAATGACTGTATTGTTGTTTATGTTTCTCTTTTTGTAGTCTGCTGAGTCACCTTCTGGTTCCAAAGCCACAGGGTGAAAGCTTCATGTAAGCACCAACTTGACTTCTTCATGTTCAATATGTTGTGTGGATATTGTCCTCTACAGTAATGAGCCCCATTGCCATTTTGCTGAGAGCAACCCATTGCCTTAGCAAAAGTCTGAGTTTGTTTGTGTGGGAGGGTAGGATTTCCATGGGACATGCTTAGCCAATAATTCAGCAGAATACAACTCATTCCCAGTACTGGAAGCCTTGTTTGGTAAAAAGATATGCCCACTTAGGACTCTGTCTCCCCATTATTTGTAGAACTCATTAGCACCATCCTTATATATTTTAGAAAGTTCCCATTGCATTAAGTTTTTCATTTAATTCCTCAAATAACTCTCAATTCCAGGTGATCTCCCCACATTCTATCCCTCCACCTTATTTCCCCTCTCTATCTGATCCACAGATCCATGTGTCTCCCCCCCCACCCTGCCGCAGTGCCTTCCTCTATATCCAACCAATTGTGTGTGTGTGTGTGTGTGTGTGTGTGTGTGTGTGTGTGTACACATAAAGGGTCTCATCCATGCAGGCACACTGGAATTCAGAGATTAGCTAGAATGCCTTCCTCATTTAACTACACCTAGTTTTGGAGGTAGAATTATAGCTCACTGTTGCAGTTAGACTGAGTGACTAGAAATTGCTCTGGGAGTTCTAGTCTCTAGCTACTCAGAATCAGGATTGCAAACTGGCACTACTATGCTTGTTTGTTTGTTTGTTTGTTTATTTATTTGTTTATCTGTTTATATTTTTTATGTGAGTGCTAGGGAATTGAACTCAGTTCTTTACACTTGTAAAGCAAACACCATCTGCTGTGCCACCCTCCCATGCCTTGTTTTATATCTATTTGACAAATTCTCCAATGCTTTGAAAAGGATGATGTGGTTTTACCCATCTCAGGAAAGATCAAGAGAGCTACATTAATTTTTCCAAAAGCAATGAGAGAAGTAGAGAACAGTTAAATTGGAGAAATTTACTGTCAGAATTGACCAAGGTACCTCTAACTTTAGGTTGAAACAAAAGTAGGAGCAAAAGTGAAAACAGACAGGACTCAAAGGTGCAGGAGAAGTTGGTGACTATTATTGCTCTGTAGTCTTTTATAGATACAGAGTCACACCAGTGGCTTGGATAGTTTTTCTTTTTCATGCTCAATCTGATTTTACAAGGTTTAAAGAGTTGTATAAATGCAGTTCTAATAAGTGGAAATATCACACTTCCATCTTTAAGTGAATGGAAAAGTTATCAGTCAATAATATTTAATATCTACTACACTTGAAGCTGAGGAAATTTGCAAAATAATTTTAAAAAATAGCAGTCCTTTTGAATTTCTGTGATGCCTAGCAAGATGTCCTTTTTGTTTTTTTATAAAATAAAGTCTTTTATCCATTTATTCTTTTGCTCCCCCCTCCCTTCCCTCCTCCCAACCCGTCCCAGTCAGCCTTCAGCCTCTGTCCTCCCCATCTCCCAATCCCCTCTCCAAAATGGGCAAGAAATCCCAAAATGGATCAGCTCAGCATGGTGCATCCACTCTGGGTAAGTCTGATTTCCTCATCCAAATATCAAGACTGGGTTAGGTGTTTTTCTGGGGGGAATGGGCTCCAAACTGTCAGCCCACGCAAAGAAGTACAGTCTGATTCCACCCCTCGAGGCTCCACATACTGCCCGTGTCAATGGACAGTTGCCTATCCTTGGAGGGCCTAGCTCCTTTTCCTGATGGTTCCCCAGTGCTTGATTCATTGGGAATTTTCCTTTAATCCCTAACCCTTAGTTCATACAGCCTCCCCTCCCCCACCTCAGCTTGATTGGAGTTTAGCCCAGGGCTCAGCCATGTATCTACCTCCATCTCTATTCATCATTGGATATAAGTTCTGTGATGACTCTTTTTACAAGGTGGCAGAACTTTGGGAAAAAAGAATAAAGTGTTTAATAGTTTCAAATTTTGAGAAGCAGTTAGAACAGGAGGGAGAGCATACTGAACCATAGGTACCAAGACAGAACAATTTAGAAAGAGGCAATTTACAATTAGTTATAAATGATGGGAGGGGATAAGTGGACAATTCAAACTTTACTGTAGATATATATTACATATTTAATAAAACCTGAATATTGGAGAGATAGCACACAGTCAAATCCTAGTCATACAGCTCAGGAATTTTTTTAAACCTTGAATACAAAGATAAACAGCTATATCAGTCACACTTCTTTAATCCAGGCACAGGGAAAGCGGGAGTGGTGAACTACACTCTTGATCCCAGAACTCTGGAGACAGAACTTCTTCTGTTTCTGTGAGTTCAAGGCTACATTCCTTTAATCCTAACCTGGATAGGTATATAAGGGCTTGTAGAAACCCAGAGAGAAGAGAACCAACTGGCAAAAGCTGGAAGAAGTGACCAGGAGTGAGGCTGAGAAAGTTGCAAGACAGCTGGGTGAGAACTGACTGTGGTGCTTCCTCTCTGTGATATTTCATCCTTCCCTGATATTTGGCTCTGAGTCTCATTTGTAATACTACACTTTATTTTCAGCGATTTGTAATCTTTAAGTTGAAAGCATAGTCACAGCTGATTTTAGCAGAACTATTCCTAATCATTGAAAGAATACATTTTATTTGATAAAATGTTCCTTTCTATAATCAAACAAATCAGAAATCTTCAGATGTACATGAATTAACTGCATTCATTTATAAATTATTAAATGCTTTATTTCTATCACGATACATACATTATGCTGAAGATAACAACTTCATGAATAATTAAGACCTCTCAATGTTTTATATGCCTTTAGAAGAATTATAGACAAGAGACAGTGTAATGTAGAAGTTTCACATTATTTTAATGTGAAAGTTCAGATCTGAGTTATAATCATTGACTTTGCTCTGGGAGTATGGCACATTTACTATGTAGATCTTAAGTACTTGATAGTTAGGTCTTCAGGAGGAATGCACCTTTATTGGATACATATTATATTTTAGAAAGTGTTTTCTCCCTATGTATTTCACTAAATTCCAGAAACAGATTGCCTAAAAGGTGTCTTAAATATGATTGGTTATACAAGGAAACTGAAGCATAGCAAGCTGAGGCAAAAAGGCAAAATATCATAATGTGTACGTGAAAAATTTCAACTAAACCTGGGGCCACTGGCCTTTACAGTAGACACTTTCCAAGTCTAACATTATGCTGTGCTGTTTTCTAAGTTATCATGGGAAACTTCTTACATGGTATATATTAATAAATGCTTGTCTAAGATGAAGAATCAGTCCATCTTTATTCAATAGCTTGGATTCCAAAGAAGTAAAAGTGAAATAAAGGGCAATCAAAAACAAGCTGTGAGTATGAATAAAATGGTAATGATAAATAATGTACATGATAATGTTGATAGATGCTAAATGGGAAGTAATACTACTGAAGCATAGGATTCAAGACACTTCTCAAAAAGGAGGAACTGTGACTTTTAAAATTTGTATTTTTCAACTAACATTTCCATTTATCATTCTCTCTTCTCTGGATGTATATAAAGCCCCCATATATATGTATGCATACCCCTTTAAAAATTTATTATCCAGTGCTTTAGTGTTACATACGTAAAGTGTCTAAGAGGACATTTTTCCCACAGTAACTGCTCTGCAGCATTGCACTGTATATTTTTTCCAGTAATAAAGTTTAGCACATTTGCAGGTGATTTCTTTTTACTGACAGACTACATGGGCAGCCTTAAGCTTTTCCCAATGAAAATGTCCTCTGGGAAAATGTTCTAATCTAGCTCCTCAAAATATTTTCAAGATTGGCAGCATGTTCTTAGGAATAAAGATCTCATTCAGGCAATGCACACTTGACCTTGGGAAACCATTGGGGATGCTGAAGATTGAGACTGGCATTTCCCAAAGAGCAAGGTCCTGCTATTACTACCTGCAGAGCAGAGTTGCTTCTCTATCATTCTGACCCTACAGCAAAGAAGCAGAAGTAACTTTCGATTTGGCTGATTCAGTTACAAAGGCTCCTGAAGACTGGTTTGGATAAGTGGGATGTTAAATCACAGCCTTTCAGTTGGCATCTACTAATGTAAAGTGAGTTACATATAATTGTAAAAAGGTGGGCTTCATTCAAATGCTGCCCTTTTTTTCTTTTCTTTTTTAATTTTTAAAGATTTTTATTATGAAAAGTTCTTTAAACAGAATAACAACAAAATCACACACTGAAATTAAGGAGATCAAAAGACTGAACAACTCAATGAAATTTTGTACAGTTAGAGTCATCAGAGAGAACAGATAATCTGGTGACTCACTTGGGATTTATATTCTGGCACCTTGGAGTCCATTCTCTCCAAAGGAACACCTGACCCAGTTTTGATATTGGGATGAGGAAATTGAACTTGACTAGAGTGGATGCTGAAGTAAGCAACCTTGGGACCTCCTGTCCTTTCTGGGGAGGAGATTAGGAGAAGGGGAGAAGAGAGAGTGATCAGGAGGGGTCGGGAGGGGGAAAGGAGTTTGAAAAAGGGGATACATGGATAAAAAAATGAGACTTTATTAAAAAAAGAATAAAAAGAGACTCTTTACTCAATGACAGTAACTAAAATGTCCAATAAGCATTGAAGAATATTCAGGATTTCAAAGAGGCCACCATGGAAATGCAAATTAAAAGTGCCTCAACCGAGGTAAAATGGCTATCATGAACAAACTTGACAATAAATGTTCAAAAGGATATAGAGAGAAAACAAGCTTTATTTATTGTTGATGGCAAGGTGGGTGCAAATTAATATAGCCAGTGCGAGAATCAGTTAGGAGATTATTGAAAAATTAAAGAAAGCACTAACATTCTGTGGCTATAGATGCAGAGAACAACATACGACACAATAGGGATATTTAAGCCCCATATATACTGATGTTTTAATAACCATAGTAAAGGTACTTGTGAAATCAATTTATCTATCAACAGATAAATAGATCATAAAAATTGTATAAATAGGAGTATAATTAATCTGATTAGAGGAATAAAGTAAAAATGTGTAGAAAAATGGATGAAACCAAAATGTGTAATATTAAGCACAGTCATACAGTCTTACAAAGAAGATACCACATTTTTGCTCACATGCAGAATCTACTCAATAATTTATGTATATAGAAATAATGTATATGTGGGCACAGTATAACATAGAGAAAGAACAAGAAAGATTAAGCAATCAGGAACTGAATGTAGCTAATGAACACCAGTTATAGAAAAGTACATAAAGCCAAATGCTTTTCTATTTCTTATTCTGTCAAAGGCTTTTGGGGTTTTGATTGGGAATAAGTAAATCAAAATATATTCAGTTGCCCTTTGCTTTTCATTGTCACTTGATAATGCATTTGTTAATTTTCAAATCATTTCTTTGCTCTATCTTTTTTTCTCATTTCTTTCTTTCATATTTATATATTGTTTCTGGTCATAGATTTTTCAAACAAAACTTAAAGCATAGAAAATTCTAATACTTAATATATATACATATTTTTCTATAGTTTATTATTTCTGTAACATTATTATAGAATAATTAACATTTGTATTTTCCAGATGCAAAAACTAAGTTTTAATAGCTTGGAGGAAATATTTGATGATTGCAGATAGAATCAAAAGGAGAATTTGTGTGTTATGTTTACACTCATATAGTCTCAAATGTATATTTTTCCCAGTGCTTTATGTTACTCTTAAGTTTCATTTTGAGAAACTATAATCTTAGCTGAATTGTCTTTTTCATCAGATTTCATCCATTTATGACCACCTTCAGAGTGGCTTTCAGAGAGACTGATACAAAGTTTTCTTCTCATTTTGTGAAAACTGAAGTTTGGTGTAAAATACCAATTCTGATCAATCATTAGCATGTACAAATTGAAGCGGTTTACCATTCTGCTTATTGATCCAAACCAGTAATTTACTTCAAGTCTTAAATAATTGCTCCAAATTATGAAGATTTCTCCTTTTGTCCAAGAAAGTAAATTTTATGTGAAGTTACACTTTTTCTCTTTTTCCTTTATGACTACCACTCTAGCTTTGGGGATTTCTCTTAGGTTAGCTTCTTATGCTTCAGTACTATTTGGAATGGAACTCTAAAAAAATACTTCAATTCTCAGATTAAAAGAATCACTTCAGTAGAAATGGTTTAACATCTTTTGAGAATACTGAATATAGATAATAAAATAAATTACCAGTCTTTTAAAGACCAATAAAAAAGTTTTATATTTCAGAAATTACTAGATTCAAGTTCTTATTAGTTTAGAATGCAAAAAGCTTCATTTTTTGGACAGGACATTTCTTCTTTATTGCAGTTTCTTTATAGTGCTCAATTTAAGGGCTAGAGTTCTGTGTGTCTACTATGTCATCATGCTATAAATTATTTATAGTCAGAAACTCTACTTCAGCTATGTTAAGAATCATGCCAATGAATAGACATCTAATAAGACAGTTGACCCAGATCTTATGTAACATGTGAATTAATCTACTCATAGCAGATGTACTGACAGAATAAATCAGACATGAATCCTGATCTCACAGAGTTGATAACCTTTAAGATTTTTTTGGAGTATGACATCGATGGAACACTGCTCAGACCACCTCTGGCATCTTAGCAGCACCACAGCATGGGAACAGCCGAGCCCCTGTGCACACAGCTGAGAGGTAAGAGGTGATGATCATCTCTTCTTTAGGTCAAGAGGTAACTTCCACTCCCTGAACCCTGGCCCTGAGATGAGGCACAGCTTTGGTGGGACACAGCCTGCCCAAACCATGGTTAGCATCACAGCAGTGAAACAGCACAGGAGAGGCTGAGCTCCAGGGCACACATCTGGGAGGTCAGAGGTGAGTGTCATTCCTCCTTCAGGCTAAGCAGAAACTTTCTTTCTTGGAACTCAGGCCTAGAGAAGGGTCACAGCCTGCACAGACCATGTTTGGCATCATAACAATGCAACCTCAGGAGAGCAGCTGACCCAGCTGATTAAGAGTCCTCACACCAACAACTTACTAATAGCTGACCAAGAACTAACCAAGAGTGAATTGAGGAAACAAGGGGCAGACACCAGTGTAAGAATGCATACAACAATACAAAGATCAACAAGACACCACTGGAAGAAGTAAGCGGTTATATAGATTCAAGACCTGAACATAACAGTGAAGAGAAAACAATCTGCTCACCATATTATAATCAAGCCACTAAACCTACAGAACAAAAAAAAATTACCAAGAGCTGCAAAGAGAAAAGGCCAAATAACCTATAAAGGCAGCCACATCAGAATAACACTTGGCTATTCAATGGAAAAAATGAAAGCAATAAGGCCCTGGTCACACATTATACAGACACTAAAAGTGCATGGATGCCAACCTAGACTACTGTATCCAGCAAAACTATCAATTAACATAGATGGAGTAAACAAGATATTTCACAACAAAACCAGATTTAAATAATACCTAACCACAAATCTGGCTCTACAAAAAGCCCTAGAGAAAAAACTCCAGTCTAAGGAAAGCAGAAATACCCATGTAACCACAAACAATTGATACACCCATAAGAACCCCCCCTCAAAGAAAAAGGAAATACAAGCTACTACCAAAATGACAGGAAATATCAATCATTGGTAATTAATATCCCTTAATATCAATGGACTCAATTCACCTATGAAAAGACACACCATAGTACAATGGATAAAAAAAACAGAAACCATCCTTCTGCTGCATACAAGAAATGTACCTCAGTTTCAAAGACAGACACAGGCTCAGAGTTAAGGGTTTGGAAAAGACTTTCCAATCAAATGGCCCTAAGAAACAAGCTGGTGTAGACATTCTAATATCTAACAGAAAAGACTTTAAACTAAAATCAATAAAAAGAGACCAGAAAGATAACTACTTACTCACCTCAGGAAAAATCCACCAAGACAAAATTTCAATCCTGAATAATTATGCCCTTAATGCAAGGGCACCTAGATATGTACTAAAGCTTAAAAATCATGTCAAACTGGACACACTAATAGTGGGAGACTTCAATACCCTACTTTCACCCTTGGATAAGTCAACCAGACAGAAACTCAAAGGAGAAATAAGGGATCTATCAGAAGTTATGACCCAAATGAACTTAATAGAAAGTTCCCTTGGAACTTTCTCTAAAATGGACCACATCCTAGGTCATAAAGCTATTATCAACAGATACAAAAAAATGGGCATAAGTCCTTGTACCCTATGAGATCAGCATAGTTTAAATTTAGAATTCAACAACATGAAAAATCACAGAAAGCCTGCCAACTTATGTAAACTAAACATCACTCAACTGAATCACCTCTGGATCAAAGAAGAAATTAAGAAAGAAATCAAAGTCTTCCTAGAATTTAATGAAAATTAATCCATAACATACCCAAACTTTTGGGACCCAATGAAAACAGCCTTAAGATGAAAATTCATAGTACTAGATGCCTATATGAAAAACCTAGAGAAATTTCATATAAGAGAACTATCAGCACAACTGAAAGCCCTAGAACAATTTGAAGCAAACTCACCTAGAAGGAGTAGATGGCAGGAAATAATCAAACTTAGAACTGAAATCAATACCATTTAAACAAAAAGAGCAATGCAAAGAGTCAATAAATCAAAGAGTTAGTTCTTTGAGAAAGTTAACAGGATAGATAAACCCTTATCCAAACTAACCAAAGAGCAGAGAGAGAGTATCCAAATTAACAAAAATTAGAAATGAAAAGGGGGACCTAAAAACAGATCCCCAGACATCTAGAGAATTAAAAGATCATACTTTGAAAATTTATATTCCACAAAAATGGAAAGCCTAGAAGAAATAGACACCATTCTCATCAAGTACCACTTACCAAAATTAAATCAAGATTAAATTAAAGACCTAAACAGGCCTATCACTCCAAAGCAAATTGAAGGTGTCATTAAAAGTCTCCCAAATAAAAAAAGCCCGGCCCAGAAGGCTTCAGTGCAGAATTCTACCAGACATTCAAAGAAGAACTAATGTCAATATTCCTCAAAATGTTCCATAGAGTAGAAACTGAATGAATATTGCCAAACATATTTTATGAGGCCACAATAACCCTGAAACACAAGCCACTCAATGATGCAACAAGGATGAGAATTACAGACCAATTTTCCTCATGAATATTAATGCAAAAATTCTCAACAAAATGCTGGCAAACCAAATTCAAAAACATATTAAAAACATCATCCACTACAATCAAGTAAGCTTTATCCCAGAAATGCAGGAATGGTTCAACATACAAGAAACTGTAAATGTTATCCATCATATAAACAAATTGAAGGAAAGAATCATTTGATTATCTCCTTAGATGCTGAAAAAGCTTTTAACAAAATTCAACACTCCTTTATGATAAAAGCCCTGGAGAGATCAGGAATACAGGGAAAATATCTAAATATAATAAAGGCGATTTACAAAAACCTGATGGCAAACATCAAACTAAATAGAAAAATGCACAAAGCAATCCCACTAAAATAAGGGAGTAGACAAGGCAGTCCCCTGTCCCCTTATCTATTCAAAATAGTTCTCAAAGTTTTAGCTAAGGCAATAGGAGAACAAAAGGAGATTAAGGGAATACAAATTGGAAAAGAAGAATTGAAACTATCTCTATTTGCAGATGATATATAAGATTGTATACATAAGTGACCCACAAAATTCTACCAGAAAACTTCTACAGCTGATAAACAACTTCAGCAATGTAGCAGGATACAAGATTAACTCAAAGAAATCAGTAGCCCTTCTATTCACTGAAGATAAAATAGCCGAAAAAGAAATAAGGGAACATCACCCTTTATAATAGCTGGAAATAGCATTAAATACCTTGGAGTAACTATAACTGAATAAGTAACAGATCTATTTGACAAACATTTTAAATCACTGAAGAAAGAAATTTAAAAGAATATCAGAAAATGGAAAGCTCTCCCATGTTCCTGGATAGGTTAGATCAACATAGTAAAAATGGCAATTCTACCAAAAGCAATCTACAGATTCAATGCACTGCCCATCAAAATCCCAACACAATATTTTACAGACATCAAAAGAACAATACTCAGTTTTATTTTGAATAACAGAAAAGCCAGGATTGCCAAAACAGTTCTACTCAACAAGAGAACCTCAAGAGGCATCACCATCCCCTACTTCAAGTTATACTATAGAGCTACAATAATAAAAATAGACTGGTACTGTCATAAAAACAGACTTGTGGATCAATGGAATCTAATTGAAGACGTCGATGTTAACTCACACACTCATGACACCTGATTTTTGACAGAGAGACCAAAATTATACAATGAAAAAAAGATAGTATCCTCAGCAAATGGTGTTGGCATAAATGGCTGGTAGTGTGTAGAAAAATCCAAATAGATCCAAGCCTATTACCCTGCTCAAAACTCAAATACAAGTAGATCAAAGACCTCAATATGAACACAGCTACACTGAATCTGATAGAAAAGAAAATGTGAAATATCCTCCATTGCATTGGCATAGGTGACCACTTTCTAAATATAACATCAGTAGCACAGACACTAAGAGCAATAATCAATAAGTGGGACCTCCTGAAACTGAGAGGCTTCTGTAAGGTCAAGAACACAGTCAATAAGACAAAATGACAGCCTACAGAATGGCAAAATATACCAACCCTATAAATGACAGAGGATTAATCTCTAAAATATATAGAGAACTCAAGAAACCCTTAGTAACCTAATTAAAAAATGGGGTTCAGAACTAAAAAAGGAATTTTCAGCAGAATTACAAATGGCTGAAAGGCACATGAATAAGTGCTCAACATCTGTAGCCCTCAAAGAAATGCAAATCAAAACAACTTTGAGATACCATGTTACACCTAACAGAATGGCAAAGATAAAAAACACAGATGATAGCTGTGAGGACATGGAGCAAGGGAATCACTCCTCCATTGTTGTTCAGCCACTCTGCAATGCAATATAGTGGTTCCTCATAATACTGTGAAACAATTTCCCCAAGGACCCAGCCATATCACTTTTAGGCATATACCCCAAAGATGCACATTTGCACCCCCAAAGCATTAGCTCAAATATGTTCATAACAGTATTATTCGTAATAGCAAGAACCTGGAAAAAACTTAGATGCCCTTCAACTGAAGAACAGATTAGCAAACTGTAGCACATCTACACAATGAACTTCTACTCAGTAGTAAGAAACCATAAAATTTTAAAATTTGCAGGCAATGAATGGATTTGGAGAATATCCTCCTGAGCCAGGTATCACAAACCTAGAAAGATAAGCAGGGGATGTAGTCACTCATTAGTGGACTTTAAACAAAAATAAAGCACACCTAAGCTGCAAACCATAGCCACTGAACAGCTTGGAATTTGAATCACCTTGGAATAGCACATTGGAGCCCATTCCCTTCAGAGGAACACCTAACTCAGTCTTGATGTTGGGATGAGGAAAGCAGACTTGCCTGGACTGGATGCTGAAATAAGCCACCTTGAGACCTTGGGACCTCCTGCACTTGCTGGGTAGGAGATGAGGAGTTAGGGAGAAGAGAGAGTGACTGGGAGTGGTGGGAAGGTAAGATAGTTTGAACAAGGAGATATATGCATAAAAATGAAATTTTATTCAAAAATAAAAAAATCACTTTAAGCACAACGTTAAAAAAAGAGATGTCATTGTATATAAGAGCTCAAGGCTAGAGTATAGCTAAATGACACAGTGCTTCACATCTGCATTGATGGCCTCTGGTACGGGTGTGGGTGAGGAAGGAATTGTTTTCTTTAAGGGGTTGGCCACAGAAAGTTTAATTATGCTCCAGTAAGTACATAAGCAGCATGAACGGGCTTTGTGTAAATGGGGAGATTATAAGAGTGGGTATGAAACTGAGAGGACTGATAACTGAGTTTGATGGGGTACATGATGTAAAATCACCATATATTAAAAAAAACTATTATGCTGGGGAAATATATATTTTTCACTATAAGGCACCACCTATATTAGAAATAATATTTGTTAAAGACTGATTTTGGAGAAAGTCTACACTTTGAAATTTATATATATATATATATATATATGTATATGTGCATAAAAATATTTGCTTCATTTCATTGCTTTACCACTTACTTGAAAGTCAAGACTTTCAGTGCCATGCTAGAGGTGTCATTATAAACTATAATTTCCCAAAGGACACTTTGCAACGAGATCCAACATATTTTAACAAAGAGGAATGAATAAATAAAATGAACACAACTGGTACTAATGTGATCAAATTTGAGAATTGTTGAGTCTCAAAATATGTCTGCCAGATAGCATGATGCCAAGTTGCTGTAATAGTCTTTAAACAATTAAACAAGGTGACTAAGGCCTCTTTAGTAAAAGGGTTAAAAAAAAAAAGCAACACCAAGTGTTTGGACTTTGATCATAGAATCTTAATGAGCCAGATATTGATTTTATTTACTAGCAGTCACAAAGCCTAAACTGTACTTAAGTAGAGTTGATGGGAAGAGATAAATCAGCCATGTATTGAATTAAGAAGGAAAAAGACTGTATGCTTGGGAAAGGCATTACAGCATTAATTATCAAGCATTGTTGCAGGAATAAGACAAGACCCTGAGCCACAGTAATAAAGTCTTATCTTCTTATCATTATATCAACATTTGATATGAAATACAAGTTTTAGTAAAAACGAAAGTAATCTTTTCTTCTGTAGTGCCTACCTTTTGGGGCTCTGATCGTATTCACAATTCAATGGGGACTTCAAATTTTAAAACAAGTAGAATTTTGAAGGCTTCTATACACATCTTTATTTGCAAAAGAATACTGTTAACTGCTTTACAATTTTAATATTTATTTAGTGTGACTAAAAAATCAATTTTAAGTAAATGCCCACAAAAAACAAAACAATATTCACAAATAATTTTTTTTCTTTCTTCTTTCATTCTTTCATTCATTTCTTCTTTTATTAATTCTTTCTTTTATGTTTTGTTGAGTCATGGTCTCACTATGTAGCACTCATTGTCCTGGAACTTGCAACACAGGCAAAACTGGTCTTGAACTCACAAATATCCTTCTACTTCTGCTTCCAGTGGATGCTAGGATTAAAGGCAGATGCTGCCATTCCTCACCCAAATATGAATAGGTTCATACAATTTTATGTTGAAAATAAGATTAGGATCCTGGAATATCAGCATGGAATCCAAAGGACCAACCCTAAAACATATGGTTACATATAGTATTAGTCTTTCTTGGGGAAGTTTTGAGGTGTGGTTAAAGAAATGGGATGTTCTTCATATGATCAGAATGTGATGACAGTATTTTTTCTTTTTTTTCCTTCTTTATTTATTTTGTATTTATCAAGAAAAACAGTAAAATGAATTTAAAATGCTGATAAGTTAACAATAACTATGAAGAAGATAAAAATCATAAGTATGACTTATCAAGGGTGATAATGCAAGTAAGATTACTACACATATATTTACTTTGTGTTCAGCTTTCCCTCTGAATTTTTTCTTTTTCATCCAGTATTTTTTCTTTTATTCATAGTTCTATTTAAAGTGCTAATGAATCTGAAAAATAATCCCACTGAAAGGTTACTTATGTACCTGCATATGACATATTCTATAATTTGTGTTCTACTAGCTGACTCAACTAGATACTCTAGAAAAGATGCTAAAAAAGGAAAGACTTAAGAGAGGTATAGTGTGTGAGCAGTAATTTGTAAGTAGCTGGGAGAGGCAGAAAAGCAGATCTATCTGAAGTAAAAGAGTGTGTATTGAGGAATGTTAAATAGACCCCACTTAGATCATTATGAATTACATAGAAAGTACATCATAGATCTCAGGGAGTTTTCAGATCAAATCAATGGCTGCAGAAAGTCATAATCTTCTAAGAACAAGGGTACCTTAGTATATTTTATCTTGCTCAGTTGTTGGTTTAGAGAAGCTCCTGGGTATAGAAGCTTGGGGTATAGAAGTAATGAATGGCAGAGGACAGTTGCTTGGTAATTAATTTACCACAGACCAATCAAAGGTTGATATCAGTAATTATTTTTTAAATTTTACTGTGAGCTTGGTATGGTGCTAAAAATTTTATACTAATTTAATGTGTGTTATCATTGTATCTAATTATATATTTTAGAAAATTAAGTAATATTAGCCTTTTACTTAAATAACAAGAATGTAACTTTCAGTTCTTTTTAAAAATCTACTTTACAAAATATATTTTGACATGTAAATCTGTATAAGTCTAGTAGCTTCAATTAATCAATGTTTATGAGAGAATATAATTTCTAATGAAAGAGAAATGGAAAGTAGGTAGAAAATACATCTCCTGTATTTACTTTGACTAGGCAGGCTCATAACTAATTCTTCCCATTTTCTTTTCTCAAAGAAATAAAAAACAGAACATAAAAATAAGCAGAGAAGAAATATTCTCTAAATCTTAAAAGAGACAAAGGCAATAAAACTTCTGAATTCAAAACCATATTGCACATGCATTAAAGTTAATTCTACATACATGATAAATCTCTACATACTAATGGTAACACTATAAATTTTTCTACAACAGAAACATTTTTGTTAAAAGAACAAGATTCCCATGAAGTTTATTAATCAAACAATTATTAATTATGAGTAACTGAATATAGATAGGTAAAAGTCAAAATGTAGATTGATAAACTCCAACTGATAGACTATTTTTATAAGTTATTTACCATTACATGTAAGTTTCAAAGAAAATCACCAAAGAGGTGAAAAATTTTAAGAGAGGACTAAGAAATCTGCAATGAGATAATGTTCTTGAATTCTCGACAGTATGATTGTCTGCTGAGATCAATTGTTTGCTTCCATAAGGAAGAGTTGTTGAACAACTACTCTGCACTAGGTTCTCCCAAATGCCTGGCGTCTAAGTTAAAAGCACAACCACCAGTCTTAAAGACCTCACAAGAAAGCTGTATAATGATTATTCAGTTCATTGGTCTTCCCCCAGGTTATTCTACATCCTATGTTTTCCCACACCATCCTGCATACAGAATGTCGATTCAAGGGTCTTTATCACCTTGTTCTATGATTTCTTGTTGGGATAGACCAACAGATAAAAACAACAGATGGTGGGGAGATTAGAGGAAAGAAATGTCAGGGATTTTCTGTCTTCTGCACTCTTCTTCATATGGTGATATTGGCATTCTTTAGGGTAGTACTTTATCCATTGTTTTAGCTCTCAATGACCCTTAAAATTTTTCACCTTCTCTTTTGTGATTTTCTTTGAAACTTATGTTTAATGGTATATAACTTATGTAAATGGTGTATCATTTAGAGTTTATCAATCTGTATTTTGGATTTTAACTATCTGTATTCAGTTACTCATAACATAGCAAAAAATAAAACTAACACCCCTTTTATTTTTTGCTATGTCAAGTCTTTGAGTGCTGATGACAGTTTCACTATTACTGATTTCTGGGTCCTGAATGTCCCTTGCTTGGTTCATTAACCTTTCCTATAGCTTTGTAAATATGCTTTGGTTCTCTTGAGTTGTTTGAATATTGTTCTGTGCCTGAGGAGAATTTGACTAGTATAGGAATAGTCACAAGACAATATCATCATAGAAAAGAGAAATATCATCAGAAGGACAGTCTTCAGTGACCTTTTTCAGAAAGACCTTTTATTGTTCAAACAGCAATGGGGGTTGCAGCTGTTGAGAAAGGTTATTTGACATAGGCTATTAATAATTTAACATAAGAATAAGAGACTTTTAGATAAAGACAATAGAAATTAGTCATATTGGTTCAGATTTTTACTTTAGTGCTTTAGCTTTTTGCATCTTTGCTAAACCATCTTTTTTAATTTTTTAAAGTTTACTTTTATTTATGCTTTGACAGTTTCATATATATATATATATATTGATTATGTTCATTTCTATTATTTTCTGTTATCCCCTTTTTTTCAGTTCTGAACATTGAACTATCTTTTAACCCAACATAACACTACATTGTGGAAAGGCCTGTGAGTGCATCTGCTATTATTTACTGGTGAAGAATGATGTGCTTAAGGACATGATGTGCTTGTAGCCTGAAAACTAGAGTTATGCCTTCAGGAATGTATTATTTTTAATGTGTTTCTGAATTTCTCAAAGTATAATAGTCTCACTTAAGTTCCTTTCTCACTTCATAATAGTCTAAAATTGTGGAGTTGTGTTACTGTATATAGTGGATAGATATTTTGTATATCATTCTTTCTATTTTGAATTTCATTGGCTACTGTGACCTTTTACTTTGATTCATTTGATACGTTGGCTGATTTAGCAGGAAGCAAGAGAAAGCAAGAGAAACCTCTCTTCTTGCACTTGGGGAAAGATACAAACATGTTAAAAAGAAACTAAACAAATGTGAATTTTTGACATTCTATTTAACCAGGGCTCCAGTTCAGTAAGCTTATTACAAGTAATGCTGTAACATACCTCACATGTTGGCAGATGACTGGTATTAAACACATTCTGCCAGACCAACAAAGG
Source organism: Sigmodon hispidus (assembly GCA_004025045.1). Classification (NCBI taxonomy): domain Eukaryota; kingdom Metazoa; phylum Chordata; class Mammalia; order Rodentia; family Cricetidae; genus Sigmodon; species Sigmodon hispidus. The sequence continues at coordinate 110,279 of PVIH01004310.1, forward strand.
ATCAGAAGAAGCATAGTCACTTTACAACCCATTGTTTTCAAATAACATATTCCTGTATACTGAACTTCTCAGAGTACTTTTGCACTCATTAGTTTTTTCCCCCATTTTCTGTCTATTTTTTACTACTGTTCTGAGACTACCTCAAAGTCTTATGTGCTCATACCATGGACTGATAATGAATATGAATGAGGTTTGTTCTAATTCTCACAGCTGTGAATGTTTAGCTGCAAGGAAACTTACAGTCAACAACTCCAATTGAATCTTATAAAATTCAAAGTGGAAATTACAATACAAAGAATAACACATGCTGTGTACCTTTCCCTTTGTTCAGTAAAAGGGAAAGAAAAAGCAAGGAGATTCAGAATTCTCTTTGCACATGTGTAGTGTAGGCTGTAACAACTGACCTTATGATTTAAATACTGGCTCATCAATATTAAACAAAATTTTGGTTCTTTTGTGGCAACCCCTAAAATGGCTATTATAGTAATATAAAATATGGCCAACAATTTATTGTAAGTTCCATCTTGTCTGCCATGAAATTTGTATATATTCTGAAGTCATATATGTATTTGGTTTTTCGATTAGGCTTCAAAGTGACAAGACAGAAAGAGAATGGTGTAAGAGTACCGACTTTACTTGTAGTCACTCCTTGAACCCAAGACATTCTCTTCACTTACTTTACAAGATGAGGTTAAAGTTATATGATCTTTTAGTTTTAACATCATAACTTCATTGTGAAAATGAGACATTTAAAGGTGAAACTATTTGCAGTGATTAGCAAATGAGAATGGTCAATGGTTACTTTTACTGGTGATTTTCATAATAGCGTTCAAGTTAGATGTCAGACAGTTGTTGAGAAATGTTTCCAATCAACTTTCTTACACAGTTGAGCTGGTAGGAGGCAAGAATAAATTATTGAAAGATCAGAGAGATACAGTATATTAGAGATACAGAATTACTAGCATGTTAGTTGCAGAAATAGACAGCATTAAAATGTACATGACTATTTTAGCAAAAAATCATACCTAATGTGATTCTCTCCTCAGTATATCCAGAACGTTTGCATATCTTTCCATCCTCAGGATTAATAGACATAAATTGATAACAATGATATTTTTTCTCTGTATATGACATCTCCCAGAAGTTTCTACTAGGTGCTTTAAATGAGGAACTGTTAAACTCTTCACAAAAACTCATGAAATTACATGATGAGTTCTGTGTTAAATCTAGGGCACCATAATGTAGATGAAAGTATTTTTGCATAATTTCTAATGTAGAGTGGGAATTGAGCCATGTCTGACACTTTTAATGAGGTTTACTATATGACATATCATGTGTGAAAACAGTCTTGTCCACAGTTCACTAAAATAAACATTATAACTGCTCTGCTATTGTTACCTAATCTAGGATTTAAATAAATTCTTATCTATTTAAGAATTCAATAGATGTAATAACAGTAAATTTTTTTGTAAGAACAAAATTGACAGTAATCATATTTTAGTTAGGCAGAACTAGGTACCTCCAATGAGGTTAGGTAGAGGAATGTGTATGGTAGGAATTACCATGTCAACATAGTTGGACATGGGCTTCATAAAGATATATACAGAGGATTTTGCTGTACAGTATATAATAAATTGGTTTCAAAAATTAATATTAAACAATAGGAGATAACTAAGGTATGAAATTTAGAGAAGCACTTGTGTAATTATCCAAGTAGATTAGGTGTTATGTACATTGTTAAGTTGTTTTGTGGCTGAGTTCCAGACCAATTTGTGTGACAAAAAATGTCATATATCAAGAGTAGACATGATTTTAATGTTTCCTTTGCATTTTTCTTGGTTAGTATCACTATGACTGTTTGAAATAGGGGTAACTTATAAAGAAATTTTGGAAGATGGATTGAAGATTGCAAAGCATCCATTAGTTCATACTACTGGACTCATACAGAGGAGGCATGAGCATTGATTTGAGCCATTATTTTACCTGAGCATTTGATCTTATGCACTAATACACATAGTTTTTTCATTATTAATTAATCATCCAAATGAAGTATGCATTCTGTAGCAGATACTCATTAACTGTTGATATCTGTTTTGTGATATTTTGAGAATCTGACTGATCTGGAAAATTCTTTCTTACAAATGTTCTTATATTTATCAAAGATGTCCTGAATTTCAAGGATACACATGAATGCTGAAGATGTCTATTTTAGATAATACTCAAATTGAGAATTGAAACATATCATAAAAATGCCAACTGGCATAAAGTATTTCAAAAAAGTGTTGGAGATTTTTATTCCTTTGAAAGATGCAGTTCTGGTATACACATGCTTCAAAAAAAAAATCTTATTAGGATGGATGCTTGCCTATTGGGAAAATAGTTGCAATACTTGCAAACACTGTGCTCAATATCTAGACCTATTGGAGGAGCAGGACATTAGTATCCTCCCAAAAATGATAATACATTATTAATAGGGGTTAGGAATAGGGTTTTACAAGAAAAGAGACACCTTAAGGTACAATAAAATACTGTGTGTTGATAAACAGATAAAGTTGGCATCAAGCGTGTTTGAAATTCCATAGAAACCCAAGCATAAATTGTAATAACTTGTAGTGTTAATTGTTATTGAATTTAAACAGTTGAGTGGCATAATCTACAATTATTTAGAAATTAAATACATATTATTTTCTGTAGAATGCTATGATATACCATTAGGACGCTTAGTTTTTCTATTTGTTTACTTGGTTCAATTTTAATTTTACTTCTTTCTCTTCTACTATTCTAACATTTTAGATTAGTATGATGCAAATAAGAATTTGACTTATATATTCTGGATGTTTTTTTATACTACATCCAAGATTAAAGACCTTCAGAGATGTGTCTCACAGTAAAATTTATAAATAGGGAAGCTTCTTAAAGTATAGTACTTTATATTGATGAAGCTGTTATAATTATGTAGTTTAGTCATTAATGGGTTAGTCAACCAACTCTCATGAGGAATCAAGAAAAAAACTGTAGTGATTTCTAATTTCTATTTCGTAAATACTGTCTTCTTGCCAATTTCATCTAACTATTGTTCAAAAATGGCTTAAATTTTTATTAAAGATATAAACATTAGTTATTGTTAACAGAAAGTCTTTCAGTATCTATAAATACCAGAGAAGCTAAGGTTGACTGATAAAATTAATTTTTATATGAACATCTATATGTCAATATTGGAATTAATGAAACTGACTATCTTAAAACTCATAATCTATATAAGAAATATAGTTATACATACATAGTTCCACATATTAGTGCACAAACAACATATATGTGGTTATAGAAGCTTTTCTTGGTCCCAACCCAATGCTACAAACACATAAAATAATTGACTTAGAAGCTTAATAATTACAAACTGTTTGGTCTATGGTTCAGGCTGTTATTAGCTAACTTTTTTTTATTAATCTATGTGTGGTGATATATCTAATATAACCAGTCCAGAATATCAGAGAACACATCTACCCACAGCCAAGCCAGAAGAGTCAGAGAGTGATAATGCAAGCTTTTAATCTCAGCATGGGAAAGACCAGGAGTGGTGACCTATGTGTTTAATCCTATAACTCCAGAGACAGAGTTCTTTCTGTGTGTTTGTGAGTTCAAGGGCTAACTACCAAATAGTAGTAGCCTAAACCTTTAATCTTAACTCTACATTATGATGCAGAGTTGAACCCTGAAGTGAAACAACTAGGCGAAGAAGATACTTAAGGCAAGTGTCTGAAGACACAGGTTTATTCCTTGGAAGTGTCAAGGAGTGACGATAAGGGTTGGCAGGGTGAGATTTGACTGTAGTCTGTTTTCTCTCTCTGATATTCCAACTTTTCCTTGATATCTGACCCTGAGTTTTCATTTAATAACAACTAGAATTTGTAATACATCTATGTATTGTCACATGGCTGGTGACTTACCAGTACAGTCACATCTTGGTTTGGGGTGGCAGACTGAGTCTCCTAGACTCTATCCTTCTTGGGTACAGTTCTGTCTTGTTTTGGGTAGTTGGATCAAGTCTCCCTGACTCTGTCCTTCTTCTCTTGTATCTGTGTTTATATTTCCCACCTGTCTCTATTCTGTCTTGTCATAGGCTAAAGCAGCTTTACTTATTAATCGATGATAGTGACTCATATTCACAGTGCACAGAAAGACCATCTCACAGCATACTTATATTTCCTTTGGCCATTATCATCTCTTATATACATATCAATACAACCAAGCAAAATATAAAAGGACTTATGCCATGGCATAGAGATCATAATGGCTAAAGAAAATATAGGTGGTAGATATATATTTAAGTACTTGTTAAAAGTACACAACAGAAACATTATTTTCTCAATAGATGTTCCATTTCTTTATTTGGCATAGAAACTTCAGCGTTTATGATTGCAGATCAGCAGTCTTTTCTTCTATTCTTACTTATTCTTTTGGAACCTTTGCTACTTGGATTATTTGAACTAAGTTCTGATTTCTGTATCTCTAAGACATACTAAATAATAAATTTATAAGCTGCCATATTTGACTTAAGTGGGATGTATATAGGAGTTAATTTTTAATATAGGTTTTAAGAAGTTACCATATATAAATTTCCTGGGTTTGAAAGAGGTTTGGGAATTAGAAGTCAATAAACTTCAGTATACTCAGAAGAGGAAAGATCTTCAAACACAGAGGAATGAAGAGCCACAATAGCTGTTTTTTTGGTAGAGAAATGAAATTGGACCTTTATTATTTCATACCTAATACAAAAATAGACCCGGAACAGATGAAAGGTTAAGTGTAAGCTGGAACTATAAAGCAACTAGAAAAAAACTGAGGAAATACCCCTGATAATGGTCCAGGTGACTATTTCTTGGTTTAAACTCTAAAACCACAGCCAATAAAAGCAAATGTAAACAATTGGAGTTACATTTATAAACAGCAAAGGAGGAAATTAATCAAGAGAACATATACCTGAGGATTTGTAGGATATATTTACAAAGTATACAACTAATAAATATTTTAAGTCATAAGTTTCTTTTTTCATTATGAATAAAGTCATATTTTTTATCCATGAATCCCTTTGTTCAAACTTCCTCCCCCCTCCTGCCCTTCCCAGCCACCCTCTCTTCTCCCCATCACTTTATGTCCTCTCCTGCAAGAGCAGAAGGTCCCAAGGTTCCAGGGTGGCTTATTTCATCATCCACTCCAGGCAGATCCACTTTCCTCACCCCAGCATCAAGACGGGATCAGCTGTTCCTCTGGAGGGAATGGGCTCCAAGGTGCTGGTCCAAGGTGTTTCAGATCCCAAGCTGTTCAGTGGTTGTCGTTTGCAGCTAGGACATGCTTTGCTTTTTGTTTAAAGTCCACTAATGAGTGAGTACATCCCCTGTTCTCTTTCTGGGTTTGTGATACCTCACTCAAGAGGATATTCTCCAAATCCATCTATTTGCCTGCAAATTTTAGGAGATATATATATATATATATATATATATATATATATATATATATATATATTTACTGCTTAGTGGTACTCCATTGTGTAGATGTATCACAGTTTGTTAATCCATTCTTCAGTTGAGGGGTATGTATTATATCTTAAGTATGATTAAACTTCTCTCAGATATTTGCCTAGGAGCTGCTTCCTGCTGACAAATATCATCTACAGCATCATAGTTCATGATAAATGTCTATATGATAAACAATTATAGTCTAATATATGTTGGAATCATAAATATTTGTTTAAAATGTAAAGTTGCTTCAGCATATTCTTGTGAGTTGAGACATATAACTTATATTTTAAAATGTTTGTATTAATTATTTAATAAATTTATGTATTCTATATTGACCAAAGTCACCTTCCCACTAATCCCCTTAAATTATTCTAAATTTTTTTCTACCTCCTTGCTCCATAACTTCATGTCTTCACAACTTGTGAATCTATTTGAAGTATAAAATAAAATTTAATTTTTGATATTTTATAGATACTGTATTTATTTTCCAATGCTTCTGTCTCCTATCTCCAATTCCTCTCATTGACCCCCAATTACATCTAAAAATAAAGACCCTTTTTTCTTTAACTGTTATTGCTATGTACACACACACCCCCATACACATTCACAATCATTCTGAGTGTAATTGCTTTTAGGAGCTTAGCCAGTAAGTCAGATTAGTACTTGCATAGAAGGTAACTCACATTTTTAACAAGTACTCATAAAATTCTTAAACTTCTAGTTATATTCAAATTTTTCAACCACAACTTGCCCTTACCTCTCAAATCTTCCATGTAATTTTTTGCATCTTTTTTTGATGTGATTGTCCTTGACACAGATCTATACATGGGCATCACTTTTCAAGCATAAGCATAATCTATTCGGTAGAAGAAAAAGAGAACAAGTCCTAGATGCCTATTTGCTATTTAAATGTTCAGAAAGAGGAAAATCTATTTACTTATTTTTTTAATAAGTGTTACTAATCAAATAAAGTGGAATTGCCTAAGTTGTCTAGTACACATATATACATATATTTAATATATATGTGTGTATCGTATGTATATTTTGTAATTGCTCAATGTGAGTCTTTTCTAACAAAAATAAGAGGATGTTTGGTAGTCTCTTATTCTATTGTTCTAATAAGCAATTTACTAATAGTTTTTATAAAAGACAACTTGAAAGTGGTTGAGATGAAGTTGAAATAGTACTAGAGTGATGTTATTTAGTGTATTGATACTTTGAGATCCCTGCACCAACAATTTTTTAAAATAATAAAAATAATCATTTATAGTCTATTCATGCAACAAATACTGATACTTATTTTAGAAAGGTTTTAAAGAAATTCTAGTCCGGTTCGGCTCGTGCGATTGAGGCGGCCAACTCGGTCACTCCATCTTTCGAAACCTCTCCTGCAAAGATGGTCAACATCCCGAAAATCCGAAGGAATTTACAAGAATTGTGGCAAGCATCAGCCTCACCGGGTGACCCAGTATAAGAAGGGCAAGAATTCCCAGTATGCCCAAGGAAAGCGGCGCTATGATCAGAAGCAGAGTGGTTATGGTGGGCAGACAAAGCAGATTTTCCAGAAGAATGCCAAAACCACAAAGACGATCGTGCTGAGGCTGGAGTGTGTGGAGCCCAACTGCAGATCCAAGAGGATGCTGGCCATTAAGAGATGCAAGCATTTTGAACTGGGAGGAGACAAGAAGCGCAAGGGCCAAGCGACCCAGTTCTAAAGCTTGTTTTCCGACGGAGATTATGAAGCCTTAGAAACATTACCTGTTAGGAAATAAAGTTATTGTTACTGATAAAAAAAAAAAAGAAATTCTAAAATGACTTCATTCTGAGTTTCATACAGGTTTCAGTCTCAGATCCCAGGTACTCTCCTGCTCTGGATTATTTCCTGCTTTGTGACATTTTTATTTAACTGCTTCAAAGGATCTGAGAAGGTCAATGTGAAAACATGCGTGGTATTTGTATAGAGAAGGTCATTACTCTGCTCATTGTATAGGAATTAATTACATATGTTAAGTCTCTGTAGCTGACACACTGCTCTAGCCTCTGATATCTGAGCTCCAAACTTTTGCATTTGCATTTCTTTTCTTCAACTTCAGCTAGAGTTATAAAACTTTTTTATATAAAATAAAAAATGAGAAACTTTCTGTACCTAATTTTTCCTACTCTTAGATTAAAAAACTATTATGGAGACAATGCATTGGCAGCTATTGATATGGACTGGAAGAACAATAAAGTGGTGAATATATGTGCAACAACATAGTAAGTATTTATTTCATAAAATAAGAGATTCTGGCTAAGTAGATAATTCAAGAAATTTGTGCAGAGAACTTCATACTATTCAGTGTTTCTGTACACATTTTTCATATCATTGTAGCTTACAACTTGGGAAAGAAGGTTAACAATAAAATGATTCAGAGTCAGGTTGACCTGATCTAAAATTTTTGTTCCTTCTTACATGAATGATATATGATTGTTGAGCAGTAATTGAACTTCTTCATTTTTGATTTCTTTATCTGTAAAATAAGAAATAAGCATAATTACATAAACATAAAAAATTAAGTGTTCAAGTATGTATCAAAGAGCAACGTTCATCCATGTTCCTGTTCCTTTTCATATGATGAACTATAGTGTTTGTTGTTTAAATCTGAAGCACATTTCCACCCTTTAGATAAAGTCCTTTTCATTGTTATCTATTATTCTCTCTATATATCTGTATCTATATATCTATAGCTATCTATCTGTCTATCTTTATACACACATATATAAATGGATTTGATTATGTAAAATTTTGGTAGAATAATCTTGCATCTACAATGTTAAAAGATGTCATTCTGTAGCACTCCTGTGGTGTTTTTGTTTGGCTTGATTATAAGTGTAATATTGGCTTTAATAAATGAATTCAACATTCTTCCTTATTGATTTACTTTATTTGAAGTTTCTTTCTGTGAAATTTGATTAATATTATCATAATTTCTTCCTAAAATACTTCATAATATTTTGTAAGCGACATTCTCTGGATATACATGCTTTGGGATGGTGTTTTGAAATGTCTAATTTTAAAACAAAGTGTGACATAATTTTCAAAGCTCTTCCTTTTGACCCTTGAACTGGCAGGGGTGGAGACAATTTATTAGTTTTTTTTTTTTTTTTTTTTTTTTTTTAACCAAGACATCCACAGATTTGCCTGAATAAACACTGTCTTCAAGTTTTGCTTTCCATTGGCTATCTTTTGTTATTTATAGGATACATTTGGGTAATTTCAATCTATTTCTGTTTCTTTTCATTTTAAAGAAATCATCTGCTTCCTTATGATGACAGAGAGGGAAGAAGCTTTCTAGATCTTGAGGGATTATATATGCTTTAAGGCACCTGTCTACATTTCTAACAACTGACTGAAGTCCAGAAGAGACTTAATAAAGATAACCTTCCTTAAATATAATATGAAACATTATGTACAAATATGAATACAGTTAAGGCAACTTTCAGATGAGTAACAACTTATAAAACTTTAAGAAATATATTAATTGCTTTTTCTCATCTCTTCTTTACTTTTTCTACTGCTCGTCACTTTCTCATCTCTGTGTGTGTTTCTCTCTGTTTCCCTATTTTTTTCTGTGTCTCTCCTGCATATGCGTGTAAACATCATTGCTACTTTAGATAGAAGTAACATAAAGTTGCCACTTTAAACATCCTTAGAAGAGGCCTCACCCTTTCTGAGGATTGTAAGCCAGGTATGGGGGGGGGAAGAGGAGGGGGATACTGGGGGTGAGAAGGAGCAGGAACTGCAGCTGGTATGTAAAATGAGAAAAACTTTTAAATATAAATATAAGGAGATTGGAAATAGTTGATTAAGTGTCTCCCAAATGTTTGTCACTCTTCAGTATGTCTCATTGCTTATTGACTAGATGTCAGTGGCAGAAATTCAAGTGACGTTTTCCATTATTTTATGCGTTCTATTCTTGGACCAATTCCATATAATTTATAAAGTGCAATTTAGTCATCTCTTTTTGCACATTGTTTCTTATTTCCAAGAAATGAGTTAAAGTAAATTTCAATTCATAGTTACAAACCTAGAAATCTCTAGTGAGGCTTTATTTCCTATTGTGTTAAATATCTGAAATATTTTTTGTTTATTATTGCAAAGTCTTAGCTAGTCAATAGGATACAAGGCAAGTTAATGTTGGGAGTTCCTTAAAAATTAACTATACATGCTAAGACAGTATAAAATCATTAAAACAGAATAATATAGAATAACTATTTATACATATGAGTTAAACAAAGTCATTAAGATTTTTTATTGATAAAGAAAGGATGGCTAGAGAGCTAGCTCAGTAATTAAGAGTGCTTGCTGCTATAGCAGGAGTGCTGAGTTTGATTCCCAGTAACCATCTTTGTTAGCTCATGACTGCCTGTAACTCCAATTCAAACTGGCCTGAAGTCTCTTTCTGGCCACTGAAAAATCCTACATGCATGGGGTGCATACACACATGTAAATAAAAAGAAAATAAATTTTCTTTTTTTGTGGAGGAGAAGAATGCTCATATTGCTGAGACACACTCAGCATATAAAATTAAGTACTTGTGCATTTAAAAAGAATATTTCTTCACAATCACTTCTTCCTAACATAAAAAAATCTGTAAAATGAAGAAGTTTGAAAATAAGGTAAGCACCAGCCTAAAGTCATCTTGAATGATTTAGTAATGTAGCTTGGGACATCTTATTATGTGTTGATATTTATTCATATTATTTTTGATATGTTGCTAGTGAGCACTAAAAGTTTTCAAAATACCTAGTTATTTCAGGAGTATAATAAATTCTACCTAAAATTATTTTGAAATAAAGAGGACACACACACATGCACACACACACAGACACACCACACATACACATACACGCATATGCAGGAGAGACACAGAAAAAAATAGGGAAACAGAGAGAAACACACACAGAGATGAGAAAGTGACGAGCAGTAGGAAGAGATGAGAAAAAGCAATTAGTATATTTCTTAAAGTTTTATAAGTTGTAAAGATTTTTTTAACATATTTTCCTAAGTGAGAAAAGAAGTAATCATTAGGAAAGATGTGTTAAATATACCTCCATTATCTTTTCTTAATTCTTTCGTAACATTTTCTGTATTGGCTAAAACAGGTAAGTTTAAGTGGAGAATGTGCTACAAATGTGAAGCTGTCTGTCTTACCTAGTGAATGTTACATTTAAAGTCTGTACCTTTTTCAGTAGCTTAATGAGCTCATTTTTCAATTTTCTTTCTTCTTGAAGTGTTCATATCTTATTTTAAACACATAATTTTACTTTTTTGAAGTTTTATTCATTAAATGAATTTGGATTAATTAATATTTCCTGGGTTGCAATCTTCACAAAGTTGTATAACTCCATGGAACTTAATTTTTATGACTTTATTTCATTATCTTATTTTTTCAATGCCAAAACTAGTGTGCCTTTTTCCATCATAAATTGTGACTATGATTTTTGACCTGTTGTTACTAGAACTTAAGAAACTTATGGAGGACAAAATGATATGATGTGCAAAGTAAAATTAATTCCCCAGAATTTATTATTTTCTTTATTAAATATAAAGCAATTCTAAAATAAACATTACTAGATTTGTGTTTGGTTGTTAGGGAAAAGTCATGATGTTACTTTTAGAAAAGCATAGTGTTACCTGTTTGGAAACTGAGTATTGTGTCTTAGAAGTAGCATATACTAGAATAAAGTCAGATTTGAGAAAATAAGTTTTTTTTTTAACTTTTATTTACTTTCACCTCTGCAATAAAAATTATAAATATGAATTAGAGACTGGGTGTTTCTCTTTCATGTTTCAAAGTGTGTCTAAATAAATCTCACTTAGTATCTTACCCATTAAATGACTCATTTTTATTGTTTAAAACTGAAGAAGATATGGTATAGGGTTAGGGACATTTTCAAGTTTAAGACAATGAGAAGAAATGAGAGAAAATGTCTTAGAAAACCTGACACCCTCAGAGCAAATCAGACTTGCCTGGAGTGGATGCTGAGTTGATCCACCTTGGGACTTCTTGCCCTTTTGGGGGAGAGGATGGGGGGATGGGGAGCAGGGAGTCTGAGGACTGACTGGGAGGGATTGGGAGGGGTTGGGAGAGGGAAGGGATGGGGAGCAAGGGGATACATGGATAAAAAAGGCTTTATTTTATAAATAAAATTTTAAAAAAATTTCTCAAGGGTTCCCAATGATTCAGAGGCTTGGTCCCTAGAATGGTGTTACTGGGATGGGGTTGGAACTAGAAGAAGTGGGTTTGGGTAGGTACTTATTAGGTCATTGTTAGTGTATCCACAAAGCTGATTAAAAATTATGATCTTCCATTTCACTCTGTTTTTCTTCCTGGGCATGAGGTAACAGGTTTCCACCTCTTCACAGCTCCTTCCTGCCATTATGTGTCATCTTTCTTCACTTCAAAGAGTAATGGAGATAGGTGATTAAGGGTCAAAATCTCCAAAACAGTGAGCTAAATAAAACCTTCTTACTTGATTTCCTTAGACATTATATAATACTAAAGCAAAAAAACAACAAAAAACATGCAAACACAACATATCTGTTTAAAATATGGCTCCATGTAAATCTTTTTATCTTACCACTTCAAATCTTGAACTTTGAATAGTGCTGTGCTGGTACATGTCTATAATCCCAGTACTCAGACACAGATGCAGGCAGATTTCTATAAGTTTGAGGCCAGCTTGGTTTATAAAGCAAGTTCCATGGGCACCCAGGGATGTTACACAGAGAAATCCTGTGTCAGAAACCTAACTAACTAACTAACTAACTAACTAGCTAACTAACTAGCTAACTAATAGAAATAAAATTCAACTCTGTTAGAGAAATAACTTTTAATTATACAATCCATTACCTATTTGGATTATCTTTCACTCACCTTATTCTAAATAGGTTTGAAACTGTGTTGACTAATGCTGAAATTTTAAATATATATAGCTTTGCAGCATTTAAAATGCACCACAAGGGTTTTAAAAGTTTCTTGTGTACCCATCTGGTCATTAGCATGTAAATCACTGCCTTAATTAGAATGCCATCTAATGAAACATTTTTCAGTGTACATGTCTAAGTGTTTTTGAGATCATTAAAATTACCAATTAGATTTGTGATGCCATTTCCCGTTGCCTAGAAAAGACTCTTTTAAAGCTGCCCACTCTGTCTCAATCTGTAAAGGCTAAACACAAGAAAAGTATTGAAAGATAAGATCAAATGTTCTCCCTGCTTAACTTATAAAAACTAACAAGTACTATTGATGATCTTTTGTCTGTGGAATTGAAAAACCAAATCAAATTGAGCAACGCTTTACTGCTTGACAAGCAGAATAATGACCACACACAAAAGGAGATTTCTTTTTGTCAATTACTCCTTTTAGAAACTACCTAGTTATCTGACTCTCATTTTAAAATTGTTTTTAATCCCCACTTTAGTTATCCCTTTATTTTCCAGAAATTTCTTGTGTAGTCATGTTCTTTAAGACCTATAACTTTATATTATTAGCAATGAAGCACATCTGGCCAGTATTTATATATTTTTATCTTACAAATCCAAGCCAGGGACAAAATACCTTCAAATAACTAGAATATAGGATTCTTTACTGATGTCTAATGATAGCTAATGATGGCTGAGCACTTGTGTCAGGTACTGAGCTTGGGCTTCCTGAGCTCTGGTACACATAGTCATCAACACCACCTTATCAAGAGAAAAGTTGTTATAGATGAGGAAAATCAGATCTTGGCTCTATATTAGAAAGCCATGTGACAGTAACAGAATCAAAGTTCATTGTTGAATATCTCTAGAACCCAGCATATTGTATGAGTCATGACTTGTGACTGTCAAAAACAATGCTATAGCTGTAGGAAATAATTTCTTTCATTGTACATCAAAATGAAAATTTTAATATGTGTGACAGTTGGCTTTTCAGACAGTCTTGTGATGTACCATTCCCCAGATGGGTTCAAACATCTAAATCATTTTATCATATTTTCTGTGTGTTGTTTTTTGGGAAATCAACTATGTTCCTCTTCTGTACAACTTCTTCTACTTCAATGTCTTAACGTTTGTCCATCAATCCTCTGAAAAAAAACAAAAACAATTCCCCCAATCTTTATTTTGATCTCTCATATGCTGATGATCCATTTTCTCAAGGCTTCCTAGTCTGACATTGTCTTTCTTTGTTTTATGTTCCTAGGCTATTTTATATCAAGAAAGTAAAGATCAAAGTTAGAGACTGATTCTTGATCTTCCTCTGTAGGATTTCTGTTTCAACAGCTATTATATTGTTAGAGAAAGGGAAATGGGTAGTTACCTAATGGTTCTTAGAGCATTTGATGAAGATTAGAAAAGAACCTTGAGATTTTTAGTAATAAATGTAATGGATTGTTTTCCTTTACATATTTTAAACATGAAAGGGGTATTAAAATTGATGTAATCTTTTTAAAAATTGTTTTGTTTTTATTGTGTATGTATGTGTCTATGTTGATTTGTGAACATGAGTGAAGAAGTTCATAGAGAGAAGAACTGGTCATTAGATGACCTGTAACTGGGGTTATAGGAAGAAATAAGCTGCCTAACATAAATGGATGAAGCTAGGAAAGCAACTATCCTTATTGAGGTAACTCAAACTCACAAAGACAAACATGGTAAGCACTTCTTCTTAAGTGGATATTAAACATAAAGCAAAGATAATCAAGCTACCATCCACAACTCCTAAGAAACTAGGTAACAAGAAGGAAGCTAAGAGACACATTCATGGACATACTTGGGAAAGGGAAATAGATAAGATTTCCAGGGTAAATTTGGAACATTGGGGGAGGGATAAGAGGAGGTGGGAAAGGAAAACTAGGGAACAGGATATTTGAGTTGGGGAAGGGACAGAGAGACAACAAAGAAATAAGTAACTTGGTAGAAGGAGCCATTTTGGGGCTAGGGAGAACTCTGGTGCTGGGGAAATTCCCAGAAATTTACATGGATGACACCAGCTAAGACTCCAAGCAACAGTAGAGAGGGTATCTAAACTGGCACTCTCCTGCAATCAAATTGATGACTACACTAATTGTAATCATAGAACCTTCCAGCAACTAATGGAAACAGAAGCAGAGATCCATAGCTAAGTACTGGGCTAAGTTCTGAGTTCAGTTGAAGACAGGGAGGAAGGAAGGATTATATGAACAAAGAGGTCAAGATCATTATGGAGAAACCCTCAGTGACAGCTGACCTGGGATACTGAGAACTCACTGACACTAGATTAAAGACTGGGGAACTTGCATGGGACTGAGGTAGGCCCTCTGAATGTGGCTGACAGTTATAGGGCTTGGCAGTTTGTGGGATACTCTGGCAGTGGGACCAAGATTTACTCTGTGTGTGTTAATTGGTTCTTTGGAGTCCTTTCTCTATAGCGGGATACCTTGATCAGTCTTGGTACAGGGGAGAGTGGCTTGGTCCTGGCTCAACTTGAAATGCCAGACTTTAATGATTCCCCAACAGAGGCCTTAACCTCTCTGAGGGGAGAATGGAGGACTGGGGTGTGTGTGGGGGAGATTGAGAAGTGAATGGGAGGAAGAAAATGAGAGGCAACTGTAGTTGTTATGTAAGATGAAAAAATCTTTTAAATAACAAATAACAATTATTTAAAATGTTGCCTGACATAAGTACTGGGGAGCAAAGTTTTAGCTTCTGCAAGAGCAGTAACAGTCTTACCTCCTGAACCATTTCTCTTACCCTTCAAATGGACTCTTAACACTGTTACTCTCTAAGAGATGAGCCTAGTATGAGAGGAGGGTAAGCAACTTCTCTAAGGTGTCTGAGTTTCTTTTGGAAAATTTACCATTATCTTATTAGATACCTACATTCTTCCTGTTATAATACACTTTTTATTTGGGTATTTCCTATATCTAGGTATATATTCACCTGTCTGCATATCCATCAGTTAGTTCATCAATCTACCTATTTATTTATTTCTCTCATTTGTGACATTAGTTCTGGTTGCTCTTATTTTTTTATTTTAAATCAAGATAGGTATGCAGTGTATGTAGTAAAGCTTGTGGAAACCATAGTAATATAATTTTCTATTTCTTTTTGATATTCTATAATTCCAATTACACATTATCAGTATCTGTGCTAACTAATTTTATGTCAACTTGACATAGGCTAGAGTCATTTGGGAAATGGGAAAGTTCCCAAACTTCACAGTTAAATGACTGTGAAAATGTCTCCAATAAATTGACCTATGGAAGGCCTGTGGCACATTTTTTTGATTGATGGTATTTGTCAGTGGCTACAACATTGTGGTGTGATACCATGGCTAGGTTAGTAGACATGGGTGCTATAAGAAAACAGGCTCGGCAAACCTTGGGGAACAAGCCAGTAAAAACAAAACAACAACAACAAAAAAAACCACTCTTTCTTTGCCTCTGCACCAGCTCTACCTTTCAAGTTCCTGCCTTAACTTCTCTGGAGGTTGAACTGTTATATTGAACTTTCATCCTGAATTTGATTATTGTCATGGTGTTTTATCACAGAAATAGAGACCTAACTAGACACTAACTCTGTCACAGATGTCACCTAATTAACTAACTGTGTTGGAAGGAACCAAGTTTGTTGATAAGAGGATATAATATAAATTTGTTTTGTATGACATGACTTTTATGATTATGTACTACAGGAAGCCAAGAGTAATGAAAAGGCACAAGAACAGTCACAGGATCCTAGTTAGATGCCACATAGTGCTGGCTCTTAAATGGTATGTTTCTAGTCTGAGAGCTCATTTGAAAGTGTCTGACTTCAGGGCAAACATTTATAACATATAAAAAGTTCAGAAACAGAAAATTGTAGCAGAAAGCTGTGAAAAAGAACAGAGCCTGTGTTCGAAAAGTTCAGTTCAAATTTAAGATAAGTAAGAGCTTGAACCAGTCACACATATTAGCACGACAGTGCTGCAGGGTAGTTATTGCTGTTGTTTTCATGTTGTCTTGGTGACTGATTAAAAATGGAAAGCTTTAGCAAAAGTAGCACACGTAGACAGGTACACTTACTCCTTCAAATAATGGCTATGAACCTGTGGTTTCCTCTATAGTAACTTAATGATATCTGGTATGACTGTCTTCAGGTATATTGTGGCAAAATTGTTGTTTACGTATACTTTCAGAACTTGAGATATGGACTGTGATGAGATAAGCTAGCACACTATCTGTTTATGAGGAACAGTTAAGATGGGCAACAATGGTAGGGTGAGTGGTTATGAATATTCTAATGGCTATGAAGTAATATAATAATTTACTCACTTGGTATTATGTGAACTACCCATACACTGTAAGAAATAAGTTATTTTATGATATTTCTCTTAAGACTTATTTTTTACCAGTTATTAGAGTAAAACAGGATTTGAAAATTAAAAAAAATAGTGGGACTCGATCACTCAGATATCCAAATGAAGTCAAACTGATCTTAAGGACACAATAAAACAGTTCTTTTAAGCAACTATTTTATGTATTTTGAAAAATTGCTATATTAAAAACATCATGTCTTTTTTACTTTTTTATTGATAATACACTCATTGAGGTCTACAAAAATTCTAGGTCTCACATAATACAGAAGTTAATTTCTATTATGCAAATTTAAACATTAAAAAAGCTAAGAATGAAATAATAAATTTATATTGACACAGAAGCACATCTCCAAACTGTGCTTGATTCTCTTATGAGAACCTATATGACTGGAATTGTAGCCCAGGTTATAATACTTCCATGCACCAAACTGTTGGTGCAAAACAACAATCACCACAACAAAACACTCAAACCAAACCAAACTAAAACGTCCCCTAAAACAACTATAACTGTGACAACAAACACACATAAACCCTAAATAATCCCCAAAGAACAACCTCTATATTAACAAACATAACCCAAAACAGAACACCTAACAAACAATGGTTACAACAAAACAACCCTCAAACAGAAACAATAAATCTCCAGCAGAAGCTTCCAAAGAATCTCCTCATTATAGTCAAATAACTCATCATATCTGTGCTGAGAAAAGTAGAAAAAACAAACACACTAGTCCAATTTATACTCTCATTTAAGAAAAGTAGAGCTCAAAATGATAGATAGGAAAGTATTAGGGTTGATTTAATTAAAAGCTAATTAAACAGTATAAATTCAATAATTAGTTCTTATACGCATGCTTGTATTAATACGGATAATCTGTTCTAATACAAAGAAAATAAATTTCAAATTTTAATGGTCTAATAGGATGAGAATTACTTTGGAATTATGATATAAGGATGAGAAAACTTTACATGGATGCCTGCAGGAGGAACCAGTTTCTCTGTCTTGAGGCTTTATTATCATCTGAATATCTAACTTTTTGATCAGCTGGTGAGGAAAGATAAACTAAAGAACTGCCTATGTATTTTGTATTGTCTTAGCCTAGAAATGACAAATGTTACTTCACATAAGCAAGCAGGTTGCCAGGAGTCAAAGGAATACAATTCTTCCTTGTCCCTTACAGCAGAGAATGATTGAATGTGGACATATGTTAGAGTTCCTAATGGTAGTGTGAGTATTAAAGAAAAGAATTATTATTACTTCCAAGTTACCTCTAATGAAGAAAGCATTAATATACCTACAAGAATATCATTAATCTAATATAAAACATTAGATGCAAAAACAAAAAGAATATATATTTTAGAGAAAGAGCAGAAGGGAATTAATATAAACTTGTATGGATCAATTGATTGTTATCCATGTTTGTTTGATAAACACCACAGATACTCATGGACTCCTACATCTCAGTGAACAGGACTCTTCTGAAGTCATCTCTGAAATTGGAGACATTATAATAAATAATAGATTATTGGTAAAGTTAGGGATATCAAGCTTGGCTTTGAAGGAGTCAATAATTATAATTCTGGTACTAAATATATAGCTTAGTGGCAGATTATATCCCAACCACATACATTTTTTAATTTTTATTCTATTGTTAATTAACAAAAATTGTATTGTGACATGATTCCATATTGAAATGCATATCATCACGTCAGTAATATATTATGAACTTTACATTTTTTTCTATTGCAAATGTTTTAGTATTAGACTTCTTAATGAGTTCAATGAATAACAAATAAGTGCCAAGAAAGAATAATGCCTACCATTTAAGGCATAATCCATTTTATCTATTCTACATTCCTCATTCTGGCAGGAAGAAAGCTTTCCAAGACCACACATATCCATGAACTCCTGTAGGGATCAATAGGTACAATTACTTTCCATTTACTTAGGAATTAAATGTCCAGAAGTTCAGCCTCCTTGAGCATATATATGAAGTGTGCAGAAATTAGGTCTAAATAGTGAGAAAATTGGCTATTATAAGGCCCACAAACTATTTCATGGGCATATTGCAGAGGAACTGTCAGGCTTTCACCCATAATTCTTTTAAGTATGGTGTAAGGTCAACCTTAATTTTCATTTTTGACTAGTCCCCCTGATGAGGCTGCCAGTTTGTGGCAAATATTAAATCAGAGTCAACAGTAAAATGCATGTGAAAGGTGGAACTAGGTTAACTTGTGAAAGGTGTAACAGAGAAGCTACAGTCAATTGTCAGAAAGACTTCAAGTTAGCACCAGAAACCCACTTTAAACAAGATACAGCAATTTATCCAAGTGTAACTAGAGACCAGTGGTGAAGTGGCTGTTAGAATAGTTCCACGGGATGTTAGTTTTATACTTAGCTCTGTCACACTAGTTGGCTTAAATAGTATTCTGACTGTTCAGTCTAGATCTTGGTGTGATGGTCTATTTTATTTATCTTTCAGTGTAAGAGATCTTGTTTCTGCTTTTGTGTTTGCTGAGTTCTTTACTCTGGCCTATTTTAATAGTACTTTCAAAATTTTTCTTTATAGTAAGAACCAAACTGATTTGTAAGTAGACTGTGACTCATTTTTATATAACGTATAGTTGATTTTCAGACAGCCACAAACAGAAAACTGCTCAAAACCATGTCTAAACAAAGATGGTGAGAGGTGTCATCAGAAAGGCAATCCCTGTGCCTCACTTTGCTTTTCTGTACATCAATTATATTTCTCTATCTATAAATGTACATTATATGGGAAAAGAAGTATATTCACAATCATCAAACTGCTTCCGGATCCTAGAATCTTCTGTGAAGCCAATTAAAATACATAATGTCTATCTCTGAATCTTGTGCTAACAGCAAGGAACTATAGAAATCAGGCCCAAGAAATGATAATTGGGACTGTTTATGTAGTGTAAACCTATTTTATATTCCATCTAAAAATTGGGTACAACATAAAATAATGAACATTTATAGTGGTGGAGTAAAATATTAATACAATGTAAAACTAATATGCATAGTCTTTTAAGGGTCTGATATTTTCTAATATCCTCAGCTGGCGAGCAAGTTGATAAGATGGAAATGGTTAGTTGTTTTGTTTTTTTCCTTTTAAACTATATGTGTGAATACACTCAAACTGTAAATAAAACATGAACAGTCTTTGAAACTTGTGCTATTGATTTTGTAGATTTTGGAAAAACAAGTGTCAGACCCAGCTCTGGTTCACCACTTAAGGCTAGTGACTTTGCCTATATTTCAGTTCCAACTCCAGGTTTCTATCTAAGGTTAGGGAAATTTCCCATGCCTCAGACTCTTTCAGGTTTGCCATTTGAAGTGGGATCTGTGCACACCCTTCACCCAAGCATCCCAATGTAATTTCAGGTATAAAAGGATATGAAGATTTTGGCCTCTATTCTTGTTTGCTTTAGGAATTCAGAGAATCATCTGAGAATACAGAGTATATCCAGATCCTATTCCTACTGCTACAACTTTTGTACTTATATAATTCCCAGGTTCATAGTTTTAGGCTACTTGTGTGTCTGTTCACCTTTACTTGTGTCTCATTATGTTATCATGTTTCTTCTTCTCCCAAAGAACACAGGCTGACTTAGATTACAGATTCTATGTCACTCAAACCCTGGGAGATAAAACTGTTTCACATTATTTGAGTGCTTATCTTTGCCTTCTCTCTTCAATCTCTCTTTAAAACACCCACATGTCTCCTTGTCTTTTTCTGTGATGTCTGTATACGTCCTCTATTTTCTATCCTAGCCACCTAACACTAACCACTAGTTTCACTGTGATTTCTTTCTTAATTCTCTTTATGTCTTCCAATCTTATCCATAACAACTAATGCACAAAAACACATTGTACATTTGGTCACCTTTCACTCCCTAATGCAATCAGTGCTTGAGGAATGATCATTTGTGTAGCCAACCAGAACACTCCTTTTTTCACAGTGAGTTCGCTATTGGACAGTGATGCCATTGCAGACAATAGTCAACTGTCAGAGAAGATTTAGAGATAGATCTCACTGCCCTGAATAAGAGGAAAAGAGGAAAATGTAACATCAATTTTACTACAGCCATACAAGAATCACTAAAAGTGAAAAGGAGACATGAATCCAGTGAAAACAAGGATTTAACTCTGTAAGGGCAAAATTAAAGAAATTACAAGAAAGAATCTAAGACAACTTTTTTTTCCTCTCAAGTTTTCCAACCATGTGCACTGTGTGTGTGTGTGTGTGTGTGTGTGTGTAAATAAACTTGTTCCTTATTTTTATCTGTGTATAAAAATCAATTCTAAATGTGCCATAGTCCTTGACATGAAATCTAGACTTTGAAATTTCTGGAATACATTTCAAGACATACATACAAACAAGGACTTTTAAAATAAGACTCTGGTAGTTTAGGGAATAAGATTAATAATAAAAGATCTAGAACTCATGAGATTATAAATTTCTTATACTACAAAGGAAACTGTTAGTCAAGTGAAGAGTCAGCCTGTAGAATGGGAGAAAATGTTATCCAACTCAACCTCTGCCAGAGGATTAGTGTCTAGAAGAGCAAAAAGCTTAAACAACAACTCAGAAATCAACCCCATTTAAAATGGTCTGTGAATCTAAAAAATAAAATCAAATGAAGAAACATAAATAGTTAAATAATGCTTAAAATATACTCAACATCTCTAGCTATGAAGGAGATATGTTAAGACTACATTGTTATTTTATCCTACTCCAACTTAAATTATTATTCCTGAGGACATAAATGATTACAAATGCTGGCAAGTATATGAGAAAAGGAACGCTTATTCACTGATGTAGAATTTTTTTTTTAGGCATGGATTTTATTAATCTTTATTCTGAAATGTGTTACATTTGTTTATGCTGTGGACCATTTTTTAACTATGCAAAGATGTGTTTTATTCTTCTATTTTACATTTTTTAACTCTTTGAAGCAGTATTACTATGCCTGCCTAAAACATCTGATTGGTCTAATTAAGAGCTGAATGGCCATTAGCAAGGGAGGAGAAAGAAGAAAGCGAGGCTGGCAGGCAGAGGGAACAAATAGAAGGAGAACATTAGAGAGATCAAGAGGAGGGAGCATGGAAAGGAGGAGGATGCAAGAGGCCAGCCACCCAGTATCACTGCCAGCCATGAAGTATGACAGAAAAGAAAGTGGGAAATACCCTCCAATGAATTGGCATAGACGACCACTTCCTAAATATAACACCAGTGGCACAGACACTAAGAACAACAATCAATAAGTGTGACCTCCTGAAACTGAGAAGCTTCTGTAAAGCCAAGGACACAGTGAATAGGATAAAACAACAGCCTACAGAATGGGAAAAGATATTCACTATCCCTACAAGTGATAGAGGACTGGTCTCTAAAATATATAAAGAACTCAAGAAACTAGAGCCCCAAATTTTGAATAACCTAATTAGAAAATGGGGTTTAGAACTAAAAAGGGAATTCTTAGCAGAATTACAAATGTCTGAAAGGCACTTGAAAAAGTGGCTCATCATCTTTAGCCATAGGAGAAATGCGAATCAAAACAGCTTTGAGATACCACCTTATACCTGCTAGATGGGCTAAGAAAAACGATACAGATGACAGCGTATGCTGGCGAGGTTGCAGAGCAAGGGGAACACTCTTCTGTTGTTAGTGGGAGTGTAAGCTTGTTCAGTCACTCTGGAATACAGTATGGCAGTTTCTCAGAAAACTGGGAATCCATCTTCCCAAGGATCCAGCAATATCACTACTAGATGTATACCATAAAGATTCACATTCACACTCCAAAAGCATTAGCTCACCTATGTTCATTGCAGCATTATTTGTAATAGCAAGAACCTAGAAACAACCTAGATGCCTCTCAACTGAAAAATGGATTAACAAACTGTAGTACATCTACACAATGGAGTACTACTCAGCAGTGAGAAAAAAATGATATCCTAAAATTTGCAGGCAAATGGGTGGATTTGGAGAATATCCTCCTGAGTGAGTAATCACAAACCCAGAAAGATAAGCAGGGGATGTACTCACTCATTAGTGAACTCTAATCAAAAAAAGCAAAAAGCAAAGCATGTCCAGGCTGCAAACCACAACCACCAAACAGCTTTGGATCTGAAACACCTTGGCCTGGCACCTTGGATCTTACTCCCTCCAGAGGAACACCTGACCCAGTCTTCATGTTGGGGTGAGGAAACTGTATCTGCCAGGAGTGGATGCTGAACTAATCCATATTGGGACCTTAGGACCTCCTGCCCTTGCTGGGGAGGAGATGTGGTGTTGTGGAGAAGAGAGAGTGACTGGAAGGGGTGTGAAGGGGGAAGGGAGCTTGAACAAGGATATACACAGATTAAAAAATACGACTTTATTCATAATAAAAAAGTATACAGAATAGAAAAGGCTAAATGTCAATAGGAAAAAGGTAGTCAAGATAATTTAAGCTTTAAACAAAGGTGACTAGAAAAAAGCCAAGCTAAGGCTGGGCATTTATAAGTAATAATAAGACTTCATGTGTGATTGATTTGGGAGCAGGTGGCAGGTCCCTGAAGAGTAAAGAGTTAAAAAATAAGATCGAACTACAATTCACTGTAAACAGTCATGATGGAATCAGTGTGGAGCTTCCTCAGAAAGCTAAAAGTAGAGTTACTGTATGATCCAGATATTCTATTCTTGGGAATATACTGCGAAGATTACACCCTTAAAGAGAGATACCTACACTTCCTGTGGTTCATTTAAAAATAGTAAGAATATGGGTTGAGCCTAGATGTCTATCAATGGGTAAATGGAAAGTGAAAATTTGGTAATACACCCAATGGCATTCTATGTAATGGTAAAGGAGAAAGAAATTTTCAGGAAAATATATGCATCTGGAGAGTATTACACTGAGTAAAGTAACCCTGGATCATAAAGATAGATATTGTATATTTGAGTTTTATATGAGGTTTGTAGCAATAAATATTGAGGGAAATGTGTTTACTTTTAGGAGTCAAAATGGCTATAAAATTATAATAAAATTATAAGGTAGTGGCACACACCTTTAATCTCAGCAGATGGGTTCCCATGCCTCTATTTCTAGTGCTTGGAAGCACAAAGGGCTTTAATCTCAGCACCAGAAAGTTTGAAGCAGGAAGTGATATTGATGGACAGAGAAAGAAATATAATGAAGGATAAAATAGGATTTTTTCCTTTTGGCTGAGAAGTTGGCAAGGTGAAATTTAGTTGTGGCTTGTTCTTCTGTCTCTCTAAATTTCATTTTTTTTTGTTTTTGATTTTGTTTTTTTAAGAAATTCTCCCAATAGTGTGGTTCACCTCTCTATGTATTTTTGGTTAGCAAGGTTCCAGAAATTTTCAAAATAATACATGTTGGAAGAGCCCCAGCAGAGGAGAAACTTTTTCCAGTAACTGATGAAGGCAGAAGCAGAGATCCATAGCTAAGCATCATGTAGAGCTCCTGGTCCAGTTGAAGAGAGGGCAGAGAGAGTATAAGAGCAAAGGAACCAGGATCATGAGGAAGAGACTCACAGAGATGGCTGAACCAAGCTATTGGGAGCTGACTGACTCCAAAATAATCACTGAGGAGCCTTCATGGAAAGGAACAAAACCCTCTGAATGTAGTTGACAGCCAAATCGCATGGGCATTTTGTGGAGCCTCTTGCGGTAGGAACAAAATTTATTCTTGGTGCATAAACTGACCTCTTGGAGCCCAGTTCCTACAGAGGAACACTTTACACAGCCTTGATGCTGGGACAGGGATAGGATCTAACTCAACTGGATACTCCAGACTAAACTGACTCAACTTGGCCCCCATGGGGAGTGGATGGGGGAATCGGGTCATTGGAGGCTGAGGGAGAATGGAGGGGAGGGGAAGAAGGGGGAACATTGGAGGATATGAGAAAAATTTAATTAAAAAATTACAAAATGTACACGTTATTGTCATTACTCATGATTGCGCCTAGAATTTGACTCTCAGATAGTATTGCTGAAGGCATAAAATTTTGGTCACAAAACATAAATAAACCAAGGTGGGACTTCCTACTCCTAGACAATTTTTATTATGCCAGAAGATGACAGTTGCTGGAGGCAGAAATATATGAATAGTTTTACCTGTTGTAGAATATTATTTTAAGGTGTGTTACTTTGGTCTATGTTGCATTTGTTTAACTCTGTGAACCTATGGTACTGTGCCTGTCTAAAATACCTGACGGTATAATAAGATAGCAATGAGGCAGAAAAAAGAATAGGTGGGGCTGACAGGCAGAAAGAATATATAGAAGGATAAATTTAGGATGAAAAGGACAAAGAACAAGAGAGAAGAGGAGAGTGCAAAGGGCCAAACACCCAACTGTAAACTAACAATGAAGTAAGAAAGAAAGGTATATAGAAATAGAAAAAGGTAAAAACCCAGATATAAAAAATAGTTTAAGTTAAGACAGGCTGTCTAGCAACAAGTCAAGCTAAGGCCAGGGACTTAAAATTAAGAATAAGCCTCTATGAGTGGTTTATTTGGGAGCTGGGTGGTGGGACCCCCTAATAGGAGCAAAAACAACCAACAACACATACCCATTTATGAATCCTATTAGTCATAGTGAAGACCTGCCTGATAGGATGTACCCTGCAGTGCAACTGTGGCATCGCTGTTTTGCATTTAACTAACTACTTTCTTATTGTATGTGAGGACCATTCTATAGGATTTTACTCATAACCATTTTAAAAAAAAATCATCGAAACTTTATAGTTGGGGAGGTCTCAGTGTCTGGAAAAAATATTGTCATTGTGTTTATACACATAAATTAGTGTTGTACTAGCCTCTATCAGAGTAATTTTATACTGTATCTTTAATATAGAAACTCATAACTGGCTAAAATGGTGAAAATAACTGCTGGTAGAATACTGAGCCCTAAGTAGGCCAGCTATATATTGTAAAGTCCAATGCTCAAAGAAAAGCACAAAGGAAGGAATGGAAAGGAATGGAAAGAGCCAGGATATAGGGAGACGTGCAGCAAAAAGATTTTTTTTAACAGAACATAGTCACTGACCTTATCAAACCATTGTAGGGATAGTTATCTGCACAAGACTTTCACAAGACTGACCTCAAGAACATGTTATCAAAGACAAGGAAGGAACCATGAAGATCCTTCACCATCAGAGGGACACTTGGCAGTTAGAATTTATTGGATGACAGAATGTCATTTTCTTTAGTTGATGGGGCACTGATAAGTTTACCTTGCTTAAGTAAATGCCCTTTTGCTCCTGGTTGGGCAAGCAAGTTTAACTAAACTAACTCACTGTAATATAGAAAAAAGATATGAAAGAAGGAGAGACTGGCTGGGAAGAAAGATTCATCAGAGACAGGAATAGGGAATACAATAACTAAAAATCACTGTATAAATGCATAAAATTGTCAAGCAAAAGTTTTTCATAATTATGCAATAGGAGTGAAATGATTAAAATTTATTAAAGGTGTCAAACAAGAAATACATTTAAAAAACCACTTAAAAATAAATTTAAAATATTACAAAATTTAAAAAAATTCAGCGAGGCTGGGTAATATGGGGAGGGTCAGATTCCCTTCAATGTGGCCCTGAAAGGCCATTTGTATGTAGCTGCTAAGGTGAAATCCAAGGTGCAATGGGATTGCCAATATGGTAGCCATGTTAGACTGTAGGGCAGCTGTCAAGAGAGAGGCAGAAACCAAATACAGCTGGCCCATGATAGGGGCTGCAAATGCTGTAGGTGAAACTGGAATGATGGGGTTAATCAAAACTGATGAGGCCCAGGTGATGTCATTATTATCACATTATTATTCCTTTCTAAGGAAAGACATGTTTAGGTTTATTTCATGTGTACTGATTTGGATCTTTCTTATGCTTTCTGCAATATAGACCTTATTTTAGAAACATATCCTTTTAATGAAAATCTATAAATGTCCAAATCACCATGTAATTTCAAATGTGTAAATAGCTTTAATTCATTCCTATTCTTAAAATTGGCTCTGACAAGTACAAATTTTTAAATGTTTTTAATCTTTCATCACCTAAGTAGATAACTTGTTGTTTTCTAACACATACCACTGGTATAAGAAAGTTCTTGAAGTTTATTTGTAAGATTTTTTGTCTTTTGTTGAAATATTGAGAGGAAACTGTCCTTACTGTTCGGCAGTATCACCTCAAAGTCTGTACCTATAGATTTCTATGTATTTATTACACTTGATATACATTGCCTGCAATTTTGTGGGTTGTAGCTTTTAGTCAGCTTCAGACAATTCTGTATTTATCTTTAATCTAACATGAACACATCTGAATTTTGTTAATTAAATCTCAGTACCATTTTTACCATACACAGAAAAAATAAGTTCCAAATAAAAGAACAAAAGAATTTGTAGTGGGAATATTTGTCTGTATACTGTGAAAATCATTCTGTAAATAAAGGAATTGTTTTGACCTGTGGCAAGCACAGTAAAAGAAGGAGGTGGAAAAATTTAGATTCTAGTAGGAGGAGTGCAGAGTCAGACAAACTCCATCCAGCTGCCAAAGAAGGAACATGTAAAGGACACAGATGAGCCATGGGCGGGCCATGGACACGAGGCCAAACAGATGGATGGAAATGAGTTAAATTAAGATGAAAGAGCTCTCTAGCAATGTGCTTGAGACATAGACCAAACAGGATAAAATTAATGTAACCATCTGAGTCATTTGGGGGGGGGGGGCAAGCAGCCACAGGCAGGTTGGACCTATGGACAGTATGGGGTCAGAAACCTTTTACAAGAATCTGGATAGCCAAAGCAACCCTGGACAAAAACAAGGACAGTGTGAACTGTCAACATATTTGACTTCCAGTTACACACTAGATTCACAGTAGTAAAAACAGAATAATATTGACACATCAGCAAATATGTAGAACAATAAAAGATAAGACATGGACAAAAATCCATCCAATTTTAGATGCCCAATTTTAAGGTAAGGTGCCAAAAATTAATCATTTTTAACAAATGCCTCTGGGAAAACTGAATATACCCACAGAAGAATGAGTCTGGATCTCCTGACTCTTGAACTGGACAAAAAACATCTCCAAGTACATTGTGCATTTCTTTTGAAGTTTCATTAGGCTGTTTAAAATTTTTTCTGAATCTCAGTGTTTGCTCAACTATTTGCCATCTTTTTATCTCTGTGTCTCAAGTGTGTATAGATCTCTCACTTTATTAAATTGTCCTTCCAATATGTCTGATCTACTCTACAAATTGGATTTTGATTTCAAATAATTATCACAGTCATTTCTATGACTTTAGTGTTTCACAATCAATATGCACTTATTCACTTAATTTTGTTAAATTATCACTGAGAGCCTGTCTGCATCTCCCTCAAATTTCCTCCCTTTTATGTTGATTTTTTTTTCTTGATTTTAAGAATGGTGTTTTTGCTTCTAAATTCAAATATAATTGATAGTGTTCTTAAGATTAGGTGAGTTTAAATTTAGGAGAGGCTTGAGTTCTAAACTAATAAAGGTGTTCTTCTTAGAAGATTGACATTTATTTTTATTTTTTATTGTGAATAAAGTGTCAGTTTTTAACCATGTATGCCCTTGTTCAAACTCCCTTCCCCCTTCCATTACAACCAGTCACTTTCTCTTCTCCCCATGTCCTCATCTCCTCCCCAAAGGTGGCTTAGTTCAGCATCCACACTAGGCAGATTTCCTAACACAGACATCAAGACTGGGTCACGTGTTCCTCTGGAGGAACTGGGCTCCAAGGTGCCTGTCCCAAGCTGTACAGTGGTTGTGGTTTGCAGCTTTGGGATGTTTGCTTTTTGTTTAAAGTCCACTAATGAGTGAATACATCCCCTGCTTCTCTTTCTGGGTTTGTGATACCTCACTCAAGAAGATATTCTCCAAATCGATCCATTTACCTGCAAATTTTAGGATATCATTTTTTCTCACTGCTGAGTAGTACTCCATTGTGTAGATGTACTACAGTTTGTTAATCCATTCTTCAGTTGATGGGCATCTAGGTTGTTTCCTGGTTCTTTGTATTACAAATAATGCTGCTATGAAGATAGCTGAGCTAAAAATTTTGGGGTGGAAATGTGCATGTTTAGGATATAGGCCCAGAAGCATGGTATTGCTGGATCATTGGGGAGATTGATTCCCAGTTTTCTGAGAAACCGCCATACTGCATTCCAGAGTGGCTGAAAAGGCTCACACTCCCACCAACAATGGAGGAGTGTTCCCCTTGTTCTGTAACCTCTCCAGTATAGGCTGTCATCTGTGTCTTTTATGTTAGCCAATCTGAGAAGTTTAAGGAGGTATGTGAATGTTGTTTTGATTTGTATTTCTCCAATGGCTAAAGATGTTGAGCACTTTTTCAAGTGCCTTTCAGCCATTTGTAATTCTTCTGCTAAGAATTCTGTTCTTAGTTCTGAACCCCATTTTTTGATCAGGTTATTCAAAATTTTGGTCTCTAGCTCCTTGAATCTTTATTTTAGAGATCAGCCTTCTGTCATTTGTAGGGCTGGTGAAAACCTTTTCCCATTCTGTAGGCTGTCGTTTTTGCCTTATTGACTGTGTCCTTTGCTTTACAGAAGCCTCTCAGTTTCAGAAGGTCCCACTTATTGATGGTTGTTCTTAGTGTCTGTGCCACTGGTGTTATATTTAGGAAATGGTCACCTGTGCCAATGTGTTGGAGGGTATTTCCCATTTTCTTTTCTGTCAAGCTCAGTGTGGGTGGATTTATGTTGAGGTCTTTGATCTGCTTGGATCTGATTTTTGTGCACAGTGATAGGCTTGGATCTATTTGGAGTTTTCTACACAGTACCATCCAGCTGTGCCAACAGCATTTGTTAAACACACTATATTTCTCCATTGAGTATTTTGGGACTCTTTGTCAAAGATCAGGTGACCATAAGTTTTTAGGTTAATGGCAGGGTCTTTACTTTGAATACATTGATCTACAAGTTTGTTTTTATGCCAATACCAGGCTGTTTTTATTACTGTAGCTCTATAATATAACTTGGATGGTAATGCCTCCTGAGGTGCTTTTGTTGAGCAAAAGTGTTTTGGCAATCTTGGATTTCCTGTTATTCCAAATGAAATTGAGTATTGTTTTTTCAAGGTCTGTAAAATTGTGTTGGGATTTTGAAGGGAAGTGCATTGAATCTGTAGATTGCTTTTGGTATGATTGCCATTTTTCCTATGTTGATCCTACCTATCCAGGAACATGGGAGAGCTTTCTATTTTCTGACATTCTTTTCGAATTCTTTCTTCAGTGATTTAAAATTTTTGTCAAATAGATTTGTTACTACTTTGGTTATAATTACACCAAAGTATTTAATGCAATTTGCAGCTATTATAAAGGGTGATGTTTCCCTTATTTCTTTGTCAGCCCCTTTATCCTCAGTGTATAGGAGAGCTACTGATTTCTTTGACTTAGTCTTGTATCCAGCTACATTGCTGAAAGTGTTTATCTGCTGTAGAAGTTCCCTGGTAAAATTTTGTGGATCATATTTGTATACAATTATGTCGTCTTCAAAAAGAGAGAGTTTCATGTCTTTTCCAAATTATATCCTCTTAGTCTCCTTTTTTTCTCTTATTGATTTTGCTAAAACTTCTTGAACTATTTTGAATACATAAGGAGAGAGTGGATAGCCTTGCTTAGTTCCTGATTGTAGTGGGGTAGCTTTGAGTATTTTTCCATTCAGTTTGATGTTGCTGTTGGCTTCCTGTAAATTGCCTTTATTTTATTTAGATATTTTCCCTGTATTCCTGATCTCTCCAGGACTTTTATCATAAAGGAGTGTTGGATTTTGTCAAAGGCTTTTTCAGCATCTAAGGATATGATCATGTGGTTTTTTTCATTCAGTTTGTGTATATAATGGATGATATTTATGGTTTTCCATATGTTGAACCAACCCTGCATTTCAGGGATGAAGCCTACTTGGCCATAGTAGATGATACTTTTTATATATTGTTTTATACAGTTTGCCAAAATTTTGTTGAGAATTTTGTCATCAATATTCATGAGGGAAATTGGTCTGTAGTTCTCCTTCTTTGTTGTGTCTTTGAGTGGCTTGGGTATTAGGGTTATCGTGGTCTCATAAAAGGAATTTGGCAATATTCCTTCAGTTTCTACTGTGTGAAACAGTTTGAGGAGTATTGGTAGTAGTTTTCTTTGAATGTGTGGTAGAATTCTACACTGAAAGCATCTGTACATGGGCCATTTTTACTTGGGATGCTTTGGATGGCAGTTTCAATTTCCTTTAGGGTTATAGGTATGCTTAGGTATTTAATCTGATCTTGATTCAAATTTGGGAAATGGTACCTGTCTAAAAAGCTGTCCATTTTTTCTAGGTTTTCCATTTTTGTGGAGTATAGATTTTAAAAGTATCAACTGATAATTCTCTGAATTTCCTGGGGGTCTGTTTTTATGTCCCTCTTTTCATTTTTGATTTTGTTGATTTGGATACTCTCTTTCTCTTTCTGCTTTTTGATTAGTTTGGATAAAGGTTTATCTATCTTGTTGACTTTCTCAAAGAACCAACTCTTTGATTCATTGATTATTTGTATTGTTCTTTTTGTTTTAAATGTTTTGATTTCAGCCCTAAGTTTGATTATTTCCTGCCATCTACTCCTTCTATGTGAGTTTGCTCATAATTGTTCAAAGGTTTTCAGCTGTGCTGCTAGTTCTCTAGCATGTTATTTGTCTAGGTTTTTCATATTGGCATCTATCACTACCAGTTTTCCTCTTAAGACTGCTTTCATTGTGTCCCTCAAGTTTGGGTATCTTGTGGATTTATTTTCATTAAATTCTTGGAAGTCTTTGATTTCTTACTTCATTACTTCCTTGACCCAGAGGTGGTTCAGTTGAGTGATGTTTAGTGTCTATGAGTTGGTAGACTTTCTGTGATTTTTCATTTTGTTGAATTCTAACTTTAAGGCAGGGTGTTCTGATATGATACAAGGGATTATTTCTATTTTTTGTATCTATTGATATTTGCTTTATGACCAGTTATGTGGTCAATTTTAGAAAAAGTTCCATGAGGCGCTGAAAAATATGTATGTATCTTTGAGTTTGTGTGGAAGCTTCTGTAAATATCTATTAAATCCATTTTCATCATAACCTCTGTTAGACTTATTATTTCTCTGTTGGGTCTCTGTCTGGTTGACCTATCCAAGGGTAAAATTTGGGTATTCAAATCTCCCACTGTCAGAGTATGAGAATCAATACCTGGGATTTGAACTTTAGTAGTGTTTCTTTTACATTGATGGGTGTCCTTATATTAGGGGCATAGATATTCAGGATTAAAATCTCATCTTGATCATTTTTTTCTGAGATGAATAAGTAATGTCCTTTCTTGTCACTTTTAATTAATTTTACTTTGAAGTCTATAGGATGGCAACACCAGCTTGTTTCTTAGGGTCATTTTATTAGAAAATCTTTTTCCATTCTTTTAA
Source organism: Sigmodon hispidus (assembly GCA_004025045.1). NCBI lineage: Eukaryota > Metazoa > Chordata > Mammalia > Rodentia > Cricetidae > Sigmodon > Sigmodon hispidus. Next base: position 142,634 of record PVIH01004310.1, read on the forward strand.
TCTGAGGCTGTGTCTGTCTTTAAGGTTGAGGTGTCAACTGCAAAGACAGACACAGGCTTAGAATAAAGGGTTGGGAAAAGATTTTCCAGTCAAATGGTCCTAAGAAACAAGCCGGGGTTGCAATCCTAATATCTAACAAAGTAGACTTTAAGCTAAAAGCAATAAAAAGGGACCAAGAGGGTCACTACTTATTCATCACAGGAAAAATTGGTCAAGAGGAGATTTCAATCTT
>PVIH01004311.1:0-142662 GCA_004025045.1 Sigmodon hispidus
ACAGGGATGAAAAAAAAAATTCAGAGGGAAAGATGAACACAAAGAAAATATAGGTGTAGCAATCTTATTTGTATTTCTTCCCTTGATAAGCCATGCCTATCATTCTTATCCTCTGTATAGTTATTGTTAACTCTTCCACATTTTAAATTCTTTTTACTGTGTTTTTTTTTTGATAAATACAAAATAAAGAAGAGAGAAATAAAAAAAGAAATAACTCTGAGAAAACACACTGTATAGGTCTTCAAAAAGTCAGTCAACTTAGGGAAACTGTAATGATTATCAAACTCATGCATATTTGAGCACAAAAAAAAAAAAAAAAAAAAAAAAAAAAAAAAAAAAAAAAAAAAAAAAAAAACAGTCCATTCTGAATTAGTGGCTGGTAGCCATTGCATCTCTTCATTAGTATAAGGTGTAAAAACTTTATGTGGTGTGATACCAAATGTTTATAAGCTTAGCTTAAATCCTTTCTGAATTATACAGCCAAGGGATAAGACAGAACAACTTTAGCAGGGGAGGCCTGAGCATGCATCCAAAGAATAGGTCCTGTCTTCCAAAAAATTCAAGTAGGGCTATGCTCCAAAGGAATCATAATTAGCATTAAAAGCTGAGCAAAATCTATATAATAGGTATGGGCTCCCGCAATTCTTCCTTCTACAAGATTTAGACAGTGTCTAACCTGAGGGGTCAAGCATCAAGGAGAGGTGAGATCAGAACCCCCCTGCAAAATGTCAAACAAGGGTTTAAGCTGACCTGTAGAAATTCCCAGGCTAGGACGTAGGCAGTTAATATTTCCCAATAATTTTTGAAAATTATTTAAGGTCTGCAATCCATCCATCTTAATTGTATCTTTTGAGGCTTAACCCCATTCTGTAGCAATTCGGTGTCCCAAATACTGATGAGGAAAGTGCGGTTGAACCTTCTCTGGGGCAGTCATCAACCCTGCCTCAGCTAAAGATCCCTGGAGTGTGGCAAAAGCCTCCAGTATCATTTGTTCTGACTTCCCAGCCAGAAGAACGTCATTCATATAGGGAATAATGTACAAGTCAGGATATCTATGTCAGACAGAAGCAGGACTGTTAGGCATCCCTTGAGGAAGAACAGCCCACTGATACCTTTTATACGGTTCCTGAAAATTAATAGAAGGGACACTAAAGCAAATTTATCTGAATCATCAGGATGAAGGAGAATGGGAAAAAAAGCAATCTTTCAGATCCCTAACTAATAAATAATAGCTCATAGGATTTCCCACTGGTTGAGGCAAACCTGGCTGTGTGGCCCCCATGATTTCCACGCATGCTTTCATACTTAGGAGGTCTTGGAGCAGTCTCCAGTTACCTGATTTTTTTCTTAATGACAAAGATGGGTATGTTCCAAGGTGAGGGAGAGGGGACAATATATCCTGCTTCTAATTGTCCTTGTATCAAGAATTCAGCAGCCTACAGTTCTCCTTACTAGGGACCATTGATCAATCCACACAGGATTAGTTATTTTTTTTTCCACTTAATAGATATAGGTGCAAGCTGGTCACCAATGGGCCCTATGAAAAATTTCCTACTTCTTTCCTATTGGCAGGAACTTGCTGAACCACTTGTTTCTTGGCCCCTGGCTGGTGTCACCCTGCAGCTGTCAACCAAGCCCTTTTCCAGGAACAAACTCCTGATCAGCCAGCATTGTCTGACTGGGTTCCATTGTCAAAACCACACCCATAGCCTGCAGCACATCCCACCTCCAGAAGTTAAGGGGGAGGTGTTGAAGGACAAAAGGCTTGAACATGCCTGAATATTATCATCAGCACAGAGCAAGTATTGTGAGCTACATTCTGGGGAAGCAGCTACCCCCACACCCTGTACTGTTGTAGATGCTGTCTGCAGCAGCCAAGTGAGAGGCCATTTCTTCTTAGCTATAACAGAGGAATCAGTTCCCGTGTCAGGGAGTGACCTAAACTCTTTTCCGTTTATGGTCAGAGTACAGGTAGAAGGGTAGACCTGTCCTCAAGGCTAGTCACCAAAAAGCTCCTGGAGGCCCAGTGGAGCCGAAACCTTGATCATCTCTATTATGTAACAAGAAAAGATTGTTAGACCTGAACATAGGTAACAATAGCAACAGTGCAATCCTAGCCCTCTGAGAGATGACTAAAATTCCTTCACCGCTGGAAGTTAAGTTCCAGCATAACTTCCAGTTCTCGGTAAAATCTGAATCTATCACACCTGGAATAACCCTAATTCCCTTTAAAGCTGAACTACTTCTGCCTAGTATAATTCCTACTGATCCTGCAGAGAGAGGACCAAAATCTCCAGTCCCCAATACCTGCACTCCCAACTGTGGCGTTAATACTGCCCAGGTGGTACTGAGGGTCCATTCCTCTGCTCCCTGGTGTGCCCCAGACAAGGTCGTGAATTGTGTCCCATTTCCCTGAGGAATAAATTAGATCTGCGCACCTGGGGTGCTCATTGCCCCTTATACTTGCTTACGGGCAGGGGCAGGCCCCTCCTCCCATTTCCCAACACAGGAAGTGGGTTACCATGAACATCAATTTTAGATCAGCACTCATTAGCCCAATAAATTCCTTTCAGACATTTTAAACAAATTTCTGGGGTTCCATTTACAGGGGTCTCACTGCTTTTAGAACTGGGACAATTTCTTTTGAAATGTCCTGGTTGGCCACATTGAAAACAAGCCTTTAACCTGGTCCCTCCTGAATTCCCCCACATGGCAGAGGCAATCACCTGACCCATGATATGTGAGTCATTGATATCCTTACAAGATTTAATATAATCATTTATGCTTTTATGCTTATGAGGGTTTATAACTTCCTAGCAATACGTACAAAGACCACTTGCTTAATGACAGGCAATAGCAATATCCACATCTCCAAAGATGCACTCTCCTAATTTGAGTAATCAGTCTACAAAGTCAGCATAAGGTTCAGAGGGTCCCTGGAGGACTTTAGATAAATGTTCTCTAGTACCCTTATTGGATAAGGCCTTCCACACAGCACAGGTAGCAGACACAGCAATCTGAGCATATACTTCAGGGTCATAGGCAATCTGTGAGATCTGCATACACACCTAATCCTGTAAGCATTTCAGTATTGTGCTGCAAAAAACCTGTAGCAGCATTATGCTGTGCTGTCTGAACACAATTTTCCTGCATTTCCCTTCTCCACAAAAGATAGTAATCTCCAGATAAGCAGGCTCTACACAGCTGAATTCAATCACTAGGAGTAAGATTAAGACTTACAAAGGATTCCGTGAGTGCCATTGTAAAAGGGGCATGGGGTCCATAGGCCATGACAACTTCCTTCAGTTGTTTAATATTCTTATTTTTTAAACATTTATTTTTATGTGAATTGGTGTTTTGCCTGCATGCATAACTGTGTAAGGGTGTCAGATCTTGGAATTACAGACAGTTGTTAGCTGCCATGTGGATGCTGGGAATCAAACTCAGGTCCTCCAGAAGAACAGTCAGTGCTCTTAACTGCTGAGCAATCTCTTTAAAGGCCAAGGCATTATGCTGCTGGACCCACTCTCCCTGTGAGTTAAGAACTTCCACAATCGGATACAAGTGGCTCTCAGCATTCATGTCTTCTAGTCTTTCTGTCAAGCATTTAATTTCTTTTTCTAAGTCTACAGGAGCTAAAGCCTCAACAAATGGACTAGATAGATTCTGACTAGGGCCCCATGGTTCCATGCTCTTAGGAACCTTTCTCCCTTCTGCCTGCTCCAGTCTCCTTTTTAGAATTTTAAATTCTTCCTCTTTCTCAACCCCTTTTCCCAAACTCCTAATATCTCTTTCTTCAAGGTCCCAAATAGAAATGGCAGATTCCTCATCCATAATCTCCTTAGAGGTTCGTGACATCTCTGCAGCTCCTCTTTTATCTTTACATTGGCTCTCAAAAGTTCATCTTTTACTAAGCACCAAAACAAAAAGGTGGTTGAGGGGCATTCCTCTTCACCAAGCTCCTGCTGTGCCCTTAGCAAATCTTCCTTTATCTGTTCCCAGTTTGAAATATTAAAACCCCCTGCCTGGGCAAATCAAGGACTATAATCCAATAGAGTCTTAATAAGGTCTTGTGCAGTCTGTGTCCTAATATTGGTGCCCTGTCTCTTTAAAAGTATAACTAACTTAAAACCTGTACTGAATTACTGGCACTCATACTTCAAAATATTACAATACACCCTCTCTTTACGTTATCTCACTGGCCAGGCTTCCAAGGGTGACCTCTCAACATGTGTCTGGCATTTCCAATCTCCAGCCAGGTGCCTGGCTGGAGGTTGCTCCAATTCATCCTCAATTTCTCCAAGAATGATCCCTCAGGTTCTTTCTGAATACCTGATCTTGATGGGGGATCCATTTCAGTTATGTGCTGGAAGCTAGACAGTGGTGATACACACTTTTAATCCTAGAAATTTGGGGTCAGAGGCAGAAGGATCTCTGTGTTCAAGGTCAGCCTGGTTTATACAGTGAGTTCCATAACAGCCAAGGCTATACAGAGAAACTCTGTCTTGGAAAACCACACATAAAAAAGCAAGTTATGAATTATGTACTAGAGAGCAGTTGGATAGTAACAAGAAACAGAATGGACTGTGTCCCACCTGTTGGGCAATCTCTAGAATAAGATTATGACACTATTTATAGAGCCTTCTAAGATCGTGGGTCTGAGTCAGTTATACTACATAAGCTATGACAAGCTATGCTACTGTTTGAGAGGAATCATTAAACCTGGGAGAACTGTTAAACCAAGAGCCCTTCAAAGACCACCTAGCTTCAAGTAATGTCTCAAAATTGTCATTGTGAAACAGAGGTGTAGGAGGAACATGGAGGAAGGTTATGCATCTTACACAGTCACATCACAATCGGTGCTGTTTATTCAAGAACCACCAAGCACATGTGGCTATTTAAATCAGTTAAGACTGAAGGCAGTGGAATCCTTGCCCTAATTTCACTATACACATTTTAAAAAGTCAATGCATTTATGTTTATGTATATGGGTGTTCTGCCTGCCTGCGTGTCTGTAAACTATTCAGTACTCATGAAGATCTACAGAGGGCATTGGGTCTCTCAGAACTGAACTTAGAGATTGTTGTAAGCCATCCTGTGAGTGCTGGGAATGGAACATGTGTCTCCTGGAAGTGCATCCTATACTCCTAACTTATGAGTCATCTCTAGGACCAGACATGACCTACATTTTGAAACCCCAAAAAACGTGGTAGTTGGTGACTGACACAGTAGCCAGAACATATGGATAATGCATCTTCCTTTGCAGAGAGTTCTGGGACACAGTGCAGGTGCAGATACCTCCAGAGAACTCAGAGGCTCTGAATCATTTAGTCCCTTAAATTCATAATATGAAGATGTATAAACCGAGATTAAGAGGGTGATTTGGAGATGAGGAGTCTCTAACACTCTTTCTCAGACATAGAATCAGTCATTTTAATCATAGCTGGCTAATGAAAGTCCCATCTTCAAATTGTTCAACCTATGACACAGGAGCCAGACCTTCACGTAGAAACTAAACTGTGTTCAGTGTAGATTATATTAAAAAAAAAAAAAACCATTTTTACATATTTTTTATTTTCTTTACCATTGGCAGAAAGTAATGGGCAGAAAAATAGTTTCTTGAAATATGTTGATCGGCTGGAGCTCTGGGGAGCTCACTGAATCAAGATCAGCTACTAGGGAACCATTGGAAAAAGCAGCTAGGCCCTCCAAGGGTAGGCAACTGTGGATTGACATGAGCAGTATGTGGAACCTCCAGGAGTGGGATCAAATTGTATTTCTGTGATAGGCTGACATCTAGGAGCCCATTCGCTTCAGAGGAACACCTAATCCATTCTTAATATTAGGATGAGGAAATTGGACTTGCCTGGAGCCGATGTGCCATGCTGAACTGACCCACCTTGGGACTTTCTGCTCTTTTGGGGGAGGGGAAAAGGGGTTGGGGAGACAGAAGGCTGAAGACTGACTGGGAGGGACTGGGAGGAGAGAAGGGAGGGTTAGCAATGGGATACATGGATAAAAACGATTATAAATAAAGGAAAGAGAAGGGAAAAAAGAAATAAGTAAAAAAAAAAAAAAAAAAAAAACAATGTTGATGCAGTTACAAGCTGGTGCAAATGCTCTGGAAAACAGTGTGGAGAATTCTCAGAAAACTAAACATAAGTGTTCCATACAACCCACCGATAACACACCTTAGCAAATACCCAAAGGACTTCACATCCTTCTCTACAAATACTTGCTCAGCCACGTTCATTGCTGTTCTACTCACAATAGACAGGAAATGGAAGCAACCTATATATCCTTCAACTAATAAATAGACAAAAAAATGTGATACATATACAAAATGGAATACTATTATAGCTACTTAAAATATTATTTTTTTTAAAAAAAGCAAATACCATGACCTTTGAAGGTAGATAGTGAATTAACCCAGACACAGGAAGACAAACACATGTTCTTCCTTATCTGTTGATGCTAGTTCTAAATTTTCTGATGTATAAAATCTAATCTGGAGTAACCACAGAAACTAAAAAAAGAAAAAGGGGATTATAGGCATTGATCTGGGAATGTCTTTCTGTGTGTTGTATCATTCTTTAAATAAAGGAACAGTTTTGGCAATGGTGGGCACCTTAGGCAGACAGAGAAATTGGAACATAGGTAGGAAGACTGCAGAGTTAAAACAGAGATGACCCAGCCACCAAAGGATCAACATGTGAGGGCTTTGAAACTCCGTCCCTATCCAGTGAGGAATCAAAGAAGGCCCTAGGCCCTGCATGGCTGGACTATGTCTCCAGGACAAACTGCTTCATCAGACAAGGATCTAGGACTTTGAAACTCCGTCCCCGACATTGATATTCAGACTCTGTCCAGAGGTGAGCAAGTTCCAGTGCCTGATCCCCCATCGGGAAAGTTGCTTTTCAGGATCAGGGTCAGTCTGTAGAGCCTGATCCCAGACTCTCCTTAGCAGATAGAACAGGGGTTTGTCTGTGAGGGGCTCCTCCGGTCACACCAAAAAGAAGGGACATTGCACAGATGGCCCGAACTCCAGGGCAAACAATGTCATCAGAGAAGGACTGAAGCTTTGAAATTGAGACCCCTGTTAGGCAGAGTCAAAGATCCAAAAGACCACTTGCTCAGAAGAGACAGGAGACACACAAGCCCTCTTGCCACAACTGACTAGGAGCCACCTAATTATGAATCACTGAAGCCATGGGCAGACACCAGTCCAAAAATACATATAGTAATACAAAGAACAACAAGGCAACTCCAGAAGAAACTGGTGGTTCTAAAACTATGAGACCTGAACAGAGCAATGAAGAGGAAACAGAAGGAAACAACACCAAAAGCACCTTTATGAAGATTATTGAAGCCTTCAAAGAAGATATAAAAAATTCCCTTAAAGAAATAGAAGAAAATACAAACAAAAAACTGGAAGAGATGAACAAATCCTTGAAAAAAAAAAAAAAACCAAGAAAAGGTAAACCAAAAAATGAAAGAAACATTCCAGGAACTAAAAATGGAAATAGAAGCAATAAAAAAATGCACAAAATGAGGCAAAGATGGAAATAGAAAATTTGAAGAAAAGAGCTGGAACTACAGATACAAGCATAACAACAGAATCTAAGATAGGGAAGAGGGGATCTCTGAAGTAGAAGACTCAATAGCTGAAATAGATACATCAGTCAAAGAAAATACTAAAACAAAAAAAAAAAAAACCAAACCTTAACACAAAATGTTCAGGAAATCTAGGACACCATGAAAAGACCTAACCTGAGAATAATAGCAATAGAAGAAGAATACCAGCTCAAAGGCACAGATAATGTATTCAGTAAAATCATAGAAGAAAACTTTCATAACTTAAAGAAGGAAATGGCTATAAAGATAAAAGAAGCTTACAAACACCAAATAGTTATGACCCTCCCAAAAAGTTCACACACCACATAACAATCAAGCAACAAAACATACAGAACAAAGAAAAAATTCAAGAGGTGCAAAAGAAAGGGGCCAACTTACTTATAAAGACAGACCCATCAGAATAACACCCAACTATTCAATGGAAACAATGAAAGCAAGAAGGGCTTGGTCAGAAGTTATACAGACACTAAAAGAGCATGGCTGCCAACCTAGACTACTATACTCAGCAAAATTATCAATCATCATAGATGGAGTAAACAAGATATTTTATGACAAAGTCAGATTGAAACAAACAGTACCTATTTACCAATCTGACCCTCCAGAAAGCGTTAGAGGGAAAACTCCAACTTAAGGATCCCAGATACACCCATGAAATCACAAACAATCAATAATCCCACAGAAGAATAGCCTAGAGATAGGAAACAGATAAAAGCTACCACCAAAAATAGCAGGAAATATCAATCAATGGTCACTAATATCCAATAATATCAATGGACTCAACTCACCTATAAAAAGATACACACTAACAAGATGGATGCAAAAACAGAAGCCATCTTTCTGCTGCATACAAGAAACACACCTCAATCACAAAGACAGACCCAGGCTCAGAGTAAAGGGTTGGGAAAATATTTTTCAATCCAATGGCCCTAAGGAACAAGCTAGGGTTGCCATCCTACTATCTAACAAAGTAGACTTCAAACTAAAAGCAATTAAAAGAGACCAAGATCTTCATTACTTATTCATCACAGAAACAATGGGTCAAGAGGAAATTTCAATCCTGAATATTTATACCCCTAATATAAGGAAACCTACCTATGCAAAAGAAAACACAGCTAAAGCTCAAATCCCACATCAATGTTCAAACCATAATAGTGGGAGACTTCAATACCCTACCTTCACCCCTGGATAGGTCAACCAGACAGAGACTCAAGAGAGAAATAAGAAGTCTAAAAGAGATTATGATGTAAATGGACTTAATAAATATTTACAGAAGCTTCCACACAAATCCAAAGGAATATACATATTTCTCAGCTCCTCATGGAACTTTCTCTAAAATTTACCACATAATTGGTCATAAAGCAAATATCAACAGATACAAAAAAATGGAAATAATTCCTTGTATCATATCAGACAACAAGAGCCTAAAGTTAGAGTTCAACAGCATCAAAACCCAAAGAAAACCTACCAACTCATGGAAGCTAAATATCACTCAGCTGAACCATCTCTGGGTAAAGGACGAAATTAAGAAAGAAATCAAAGTTTTCCTAGAATTTAATAAAAATGAATCTACAATGTACCGAAACTTGTGGGACACAATGAAAGCAGTCTTAAGAGGAAAATTCATAGCACTAGACACCTATATGCAAAGCCTAGAGAAATATCACACTAGAGAACTAACAGCTGAGCTGAAAGCCTTATAACAATTAGAAACAAACTCACCTAGAAGGAGTGGATGGAAGGAAATAATCAAACTTAGAGCTAAAATTAATACAATTGAAACAAAAAGAACAATACAAAGAATCAATGAATCACAGAGTTGGTTTTCCAAGAAAGTCAACAGGATAGATACTCCCTTATCCAAACTAATCAAAAAGCAGAGAGACAGTGTCCAAATCAACAAAATCAGAAATGAAAAGGGGGACATAAAAACAGACCCCCAGGAAATCCAGATAATTATCAGATCATACTTTGAAAATCTATATTCCACAAAAATGGAAAACCTAGAAGAAATGGACAGCTTTTTTGACAGGTACCATTTACCAAAAATAAATGAAGACCAGATGAATTACCTAAGCAGACCTATAACCCTTAAGGAAATTGAAGCTGTCATTAGAAGCCTCCCAGGTTAAAAAAAAAAAAAAAAAAAAAGCCCAGGTCCAGATGTTTTCAGTTCACAATTCTACCAGACATTCATAGAAGACTTACTACCATTACTCCTCAAACTATTTCACACAGTAGAAACTGAAAGAATATTGCCAAGTTCCTTTTATGAGGCCACAATTACCCTAATACCTAAGCCACTCAAAGATACAACAAAGAAGGAGAGTTACACACCAATTTCCCTCATGAATATTGATGCAAAAATTCTCTACAAAATTTTGACAAACCATACACAACAATATATAAAAAATAACATCCACCATGACCAAGTAGGCTTCATCCCAGAAATGCAGGGTTGGTTTAACATATGAAAAACCATAAACATTATCCATCATGTAAACAAACTAAAGAAAAAAAACACATGATCATATTCTCAGATTCTGAAAAAGCCTTTGGCAAAATCCAACACTCCTTTATGACATAAGGTGTGGAGGGATCAGGAATACAGACAAAATTTCCCAATATAAAAAGGTGATTTACAAGAAGCCAACAGCCAACATCAAATTTAATGGAAAAAAACTCAGCGCAATCCCACTGAAATCAGGAACTAGACAAGGACGTCCTCTCTCACCTTATCTATTTGATATAGTTCTCAAAGTTTTAGCTAAAGCAATAAGAGAATGAAGGGAGATTAAGGGGATACAAATTGGAAAACAAGAAGTGAAACTATCTATCTCTATTTGCAGATGATATGATTGTATACATAAGTGACCCACAAAATTCTACCAGGCAACTTCTACAGCTGATAACACCTTCAGCAATGTAACAGGATACAAGATTAACTCTAAGAAATCAGTAGCCTTTCTATACAGTAAAGATAAAAGGACTGAAAAAGAAATAAGGGAAAGAACACCCTTTATAATAGCTGCAAATAGTATTAAATACCTTGAAGTAACTATAACCACAGAAGTAACAGATCTATTTCACAAAAATTTTAAATCACCGAAGCAAGAAATTGAAGATATCAGAAAATGGAAAGCTCTCCCATGCTCCTGGATAGGTAGGATCAACATAGTATAAATGGCAATTCTACCAAAAGCAATCTACAGATTCAATGCACTGCCCATCAAAATCCAAACACAATATTTTACGGAACTTGAAAGAACAATACTCAACTTCATTTGGAATAACAGGAAGGCCAGAATTGCCAAAACAATTTTACTCAACAAAAAAACTAAGGAGGCATCACCATCCCTAACGTCGAGTTATACTATGGAGCTATAATAATAAAAACAGCCTGGTGCTGGCATAAAAACAGACTTGTGGATTAATGGAATAGAATTGAGGATCCAACATTAACCCAAAAACCTATGAACACCTAATCTTCGACAAAGAGGCCCAAAATATTCAATGAAAAGAAGGTAGCATCTTTAACAAATGGTGTTGGCATAGCTGGTTGGTAGTTTGTAAAAAAATGCAAATAGATCCAAGCCTATCACCCTGCACAGAACTCAAATCCAAGTTTATCAAAGACCTCAACATAAACCCAGCCACTCTGAACTTGATAGAAAAGAAAGTGGGAAATACCCTCCACAACATTGGCATAGGTGGCTACTTGCTAAATATAACACCAGTAGCTCAGACCCTAAGAACAACAATCAAAAGTGGGATCTCCTGAAACTGAGAATCTTCTGTAAAGTCAAGGACAAAGTCCATAAGACAAAAGGACAGCCTACAGAATTGGAAAAGATTTTCACTAACCCTACAAGTGACAGAGGACTAATATCTAAAATACGTAGAGAATTCAAGAAACTAGAGCCCAAAACCTTGAAAAACCCAATCAAAAAATCGAGATCAGAACTAAAAAGGGAATTCTCAGCAGAATTACAAACAGCTGAAAGGCACTTGAAAAAGTGCTCAACATCTTTAGCCATCAGAGAAATGCAAATCAAAACAACTTTGAGATACCGCCTTACATTTGTCATATTGGCTAAGATAAAAGCCTTAGATTACAGCCCATGCTGGAGAGAATGTGGAGCAAGGGGAACACTCCTTTATTGTTGGTGGGAGTGTAAGCTGGTTCAGCCAGTCTGGAATGCAGTATAGCGATTTCTCAGAAAATTTGGAATCAATCTCCTCAAGCATCCAGCAATTTCACTTCTGTGTGCATATCCTAAAGATGCACATTCCCACGCCAAAGGCATTAGCTCAACAAGCATTAGCCATAATAGCAAGAATCTGGAAACAATCTAGTTGCCCCTCAACTGAAGAATGAATTAACAAACTATGGTACATTTACACAATGGAGTACTACAGAGCAGTGGGAAAAAATAATATTTCTAATTTGCAGGCAAATGGATGGGTTTGGAGAATATCCTCCTGAGTGAGGTCTCATAAACTCGGAAAGAGAAACAGGGGATGAGCTCACTTATTGGTAGACTTTAGACAAAAAATGCTAAGGGTGTCCAAGCTGCAAACCACAACCACTGAACAGCTTGGAATCTGAGACACCTTGGACTTTCACCATGGAGCCCATTTCCTCCAGAGGAACCCCTGACTCAGTGATGATATGGGGGTGAAGAAAGCAGATCTGCCTGGAGCGGATGTTAAACTAAGCCACCTTGGGACCTTGGGACCTCCTGCCCTTCCTGGGGAGGAGATAAACTGACAGAGAGAAGAGTGAGTGCCTGAGAGGGGTGGGAGGGGAAAGGGAGCCTGAACAAGGGGATACATGGATAAAAAATATATATATGACCTTTTTTAATAACTAAAAAAATCAATATGTGAGGAATATAGATAAGCCACAGGCCATGTGGCAGAACAGTTTAATGGAAATGGGTTGAATTAAGATGAAAGAGCAAGCAGGCAATATGCCTGAGCCATAGGCAAACAGCATATAATTAATATAAGCATCTGAGTCATTTTTGGTGGGGAAAAGCAGCCACAGGTGGGTCTGGACCTCTGGTAAGACAGGGCCAGAAACCTCCTGTTACAGGGCGTAGGGAAGGAACTCTAGAAAACAGAATAGCATGGTATGGTGATATGAAGAAGGAAATATGGAAAATGGGAGTCTATAATTGAGAAAAGAGAAGGAAGAAAATAGATTTATAGAACAGAAGAATAAATAACACTAAGAATGCTTAAAAAGGCCATAAAAAGCCATATTAGTTTTTATTAACTAATGTACAATAATGTCTTAGGGTTTTCATTACGGTGAACAGACACTATGACCACAGCAACTCTTATGAATAAAAACATGTCACTGAAGGCTGGGTTATATCACTTCATTGTCACCATGGCAGTGAACATGTTAGCAAACAGGCAGACCTGGAGGCATTAGAGAGAGAGCTAAGAGTTCTTCATCTGGATTAGCAGGGAACAGGAAGAGAGAGTGACATACTTTCTCTACAAGAAGAAAGTTGTCTTAGTTAAGGATTCTATTACTGTGAAGAGTTACTATGACCACAGCAACTTACCAAGAAAAAAAACATTTAATTAGAGTGACTGGCATTTTTGGAAGTCCATTTTCATCACGATATGAAATGGTGGCATGCAGGCAGACATGGTCCTAGAGGAGACCATATTCCTACATCGTGACTTATAGACAACAGGAAGTGGTCTGAGACACTGGGCAATATCTTGAACATGTATGAGACCCCAAAAGCTGCCTCCACAGTAACACAGTTCTTTCAACAAGAACATACCTACTTCATAAGGCCACATTTTCCAATAGTGCCACTTCCTCTGAGCATATGAGGACAGTTTTACTCAAAGCACAATGTTTCCCTCCCCATAGGCTTGTAGCCATAGCATAATGTAAGACTGTAGTCAATCAAACTTCTAGAGTTCTCATAGCCTATCACAGACTCAACAATGTTTAGTCTATTCTGAAATTTATGCAACCTCTTAACTCTAACCTCCTGTAAGAACAAAATTAAAAAAAATTATATATTTCCAACCAATAATGTCACAGGATATGCATTATTATTCCAAAAGAGAGAAGACAGAACATAATAAAAAAAAAATGTTGCTCCAAAACAAGACTGAAAACCTGTTGGGCAAACTCCAAGTTCTGCAGATCCATATCTGATATCAAAGTTTCCTTCAGATATCCAACTCCTTTTGACTTTGTTGACTGCAACACTGCCTGTTAGCATCTTGCTTTGGCAGGTATTCTATGGCTCTAGCATCTCTAACATTTCAAGGTCTCCAAATTCAGGCTTCAACTTAACTGCTCTATGCAACAGCCTCTCTAGCCTTCCATTCAGGAACACTACTCACATTTGCCTGTCCTCAGTGACTTTTCTTAGTCACAGAGGTATATTCCATATCCCTTCCTTCTTTCCTTGACCTTAAAGCCATATCCATATGACCAAAGCTGTCAAGTTCTGCTATTTGCTGGAACTGGGAAATCTCCCCACCCCATTAACTACATAAATTACATTTTCACCACCTTTCTTGTTTTTTTTTTAAGTGATTAAGTATTGTATAAATGCTAGTTAGCATATAGTGAAAACTCAGAGCCAGATATTGAAGAAAAATTGGAATATCAGAGAGAAGAAACAGACCACAGTCACTTCTCACCCAGCCAACTTCTCAGGTCACACTGGGTAAATGTTATCTTCAATGGTCCTCAGCCTGACTGGATGTTTCTACAAAATTCCTGAATTTCTGCTTTCTCCTGCATTATATATTGTCACCACCCAGCTGTTTCACTTCTCAGAACTACAAAATGAATAAATAAATAAATAAATATATGAATAAATGAATAAATAAATAAATAAATGGAAGAAACAAACAAAATAAGAATGTGAGGCTGAGGATAAGGTTTAGACTTGTTCTTCCAGAATACCTAGATTCAGTACACAGCACTCTCATGGCAATTCACAACCATCTGTAAATTTAGCTCCAATATATTCAATGCCCTCTTTTATACTGCTGGGTCCCTGGGCATGCACATAATAAATTTGCATACATGTCAGCAAGAGACTTGTATGCATAAAATTAAAGAAATTTAAAATCTTCTTTTAAAATGAAGCATGGAACCAGTGATCAGTTGGCACCTTACTGCATAATATAAAAACAGGTGAGATCTTGGATAATTGTCACCAAAACACAAACCAGTGTTTATTCATTGTACAGAATAATCAATTCAATGGTGTCATTTTTTTTCATTTTTACCACATCACGCTCTCCTGCCTTCAATTTTATTCTTGACCAATAACTAGAAGACTAATAACTAAAAAAAAATTAAGCAAATGTATGGAAAATCAGATTGTGCAAACATGTGACTCAGGAAAGAGTCATGAGACAGTGATGACTAGGATCTTCCTTAGTGGATGACACAAAATGTCAGGGTTGCAGATGGAGAACTAACTGGTTTGGTAGAAAAAACAATCAGGTTATGGATGTTTTTTTTTATTTCTTGAAAATTTCATATATGTATACAATGTGCATGTAGACAATGTATCCTAATCATATCAACCCCTCTATAATCCCTCTTTCAACTTCACATCTTCTTCTGTTGTATATAACGCATGGAGCCCAAAACTGCTGCTCAGAAGATCTGGAATTACAGGCATCTTAAGCCCCACTATGAAGGTTCTGGGAATTGAACCTAGGTTCTCAGGAAGAACAACCAGTGCTCTAAATGACTGAACCATCACTCCAACATTTCTATGTTTTATTTTTGTAGTTTCAGGTTATTGGGCCCTGCAATGAGATCCTTGATCCATTTGCAGTTGGGTTTTCTACAAAGTTAGGGGTACAGTACAGCTCTACATTTCTGCAAATTGAAATTCAGTTTTCACAGCAACATTGGTTAAAACTTCTGTCTTCTCTTATGTCATTTACTCTTGTGTTTTGTGATAAAGCACTGTGACCAAGGAAACTTATAGAAGAAAGTGTTTAATTGGCTTACACTTCCACAGGGCTTAAAAGTCCATGGTGGCAGCAAGCAGAAAGAATGGCAGTAGATGTGGAAGCTGAGAGCTCAATCTTGAACAACAAGCAGAAAGGAGAGGTTGGACTTTGTCTAAGGACTTTTCTGCATCTAATGAAACAATCATACATTTTCAATGAGTCTGCTTGAGTAATGGATAAAATATGTTGATTTGTGTATGTTGGTTTTTTATGATGTAACATCATTTATCTTTTAGTGCCAAGAGGTTCAATTCCATAAGTCCTTTAAGTCCATCAAGACCTGCCCTGATGACCTCTTTCCACAGCACTGCTGCCTCCCAGCGTAGCACTACTACTCTCTTGGCACCTCAAACAGGCTTTCTTCCTGAAGAATATTTACTATCTGTAGAAAGCACCCTATATGTACATTTACATGGAAATGTACATTTCTTTTCCCTGGGAGAAATAACCATAAGACTAAACTCAGGCCATGTGGCCAATGAGTCATTAGTCTCATATAAAGAGGCCAACATGTTTTTCAGAATGCAGTACCATTGAACATTTGCATTATTATTTTAAATTTCATCCCTCCTGGTAGCTGTGAGGTTGTCTTTCATCATCTGATGGCCATTGATGTTCTGTGCCTTTTCCAAACTCGGTGCCCCATTTGGAAAGTGCTGCACTATCCTGCCCTGAGTTGTTTATGTTCTTACTGATTAGGCTTTTGAGAACTTACTATTAGCTATATTGGTTTAAACCAGTTTTATTGGTTATTGTTCTGTTGCCATTGATAAAACACCCTGACCATGGAGACTTACAGA
Source organism: Sigmodon hispidus (assembly GCA_004025045.1). Classification (NCBI taxonomy): domain Eukaryota; kingdom Metazoa; phylum Chordata; class Mammalia; order Rodentia; family Cricetidae; genus Sigmodon; species Sigmodon hispidus. The sequence continues at coordinate 16,458 of PVIH01004311.1, forward strand.
AGGGTTTATTTTGGTTTATGGTTCCTAACAGATAATAATCTATCATAGTGGGGAAGCATGGTAGCAGAAAGCTGTGAGGTTACATAGTCAACCACAAGCACAAAGCAGAGAGAGCAAACTGAAAGTGGCACAGAGTTTTTGGTTTCAAAGTTCATCTTAGAGACATACCTTCTCCAGCAAGACGGCACCCCCTAAACCTCCCTGAATAGTGCCAGCAACTTGGGACCAGTATCCTACTATAAGAGCCTAACAGGAAAGCCAGGATTGTCAAAACAATTTTACTCAACAAAAGAACCTCAGGAGGTATCACCATCCCTGACGTCAAGTTATACTATAGAGCTACAGTAATAAAAACAGCCTGGTACTGGCATAAAAACAGACTTGTGGATCAAAGGAATAGAATTGAGGATCCAGACAGTAACCCAAAAACCTATGAACACCTGATCTTTGACAAAGAGGCCCAAAATATTCAATGGAAAAAAGATAGTATATTTAACAAATGGTGTTGGCATAGCTGGATGGAATTGTATAGAAAAATGCAAATAGATCTGAGCCTGTCACCTGCACAAAATTCAAATCCAAGTGGATCAAAGACCTCAACATAAACCCAGTCACTTTAAACTTGATAGAAAAGAAAGTGGGAAATGCACTTCTATGAATTGGCACAGGTGACCACTTCCTAAATATAACACCAGTGGCACAGACACTAAGATCAGCCAATCAATAAGTGGGATCTCCTGAAGCTAAGAAGCTTTTGTAAAGCCAAGGACACTGTCAATAGGATAAAACGACAGCCCACAGAATGGGAAAAGATTTTCACCAACCCTACAAGTGATAGAGGACTGATCTCTAAGATATATAAAGAACTCAAGAATCTAGAGCCCAAAACCTTGAATAACCCTATCAAAAAATGGGGTTCAGATCTTTTTAAGGGAATTCTCAGGAGAAGAATTACGAATGGCTGAAAGGCACGGAATAAGTGCTCATCATCTTTAGCCATCAGAGAAATGCAAATCAAAACAACTTTGAGATACTATCTGACACCTGTTAGATTGGCTAAGATAAAAGACAGAGGACAGCCTATGCTGGAGAGGATGTGAAGCAAGGGAAACACTCTTCCATTGTTGGTGGGAGTGTAAGCTTGTTCAGCCACTTTGGAACGCAGTATGACATTTTCTCACAAAACTCAGAATCAATCTCCCCAAGGACCCAGCAATACCACTTCTGGGTGTATACCCTAAAGATGCACAGTCATACTCCAAAGGTATTAGTTCAACTATGTTCATAGCAGCGTTATTTATAATAGCAAGAACATGGAAACAACCTAGATGCCCCTCAACTGAAGAATGGATTAACAAACTGTGGTACATCTACACAATGGAGTACTACTCAGCAGTAAGAAAAAATGATATCCTAAAATTTGTAGGCAAACGGATGGATTTGGAGAATATCCTCCTGAGCGAAGTATCACAGACTCAGAAAGATAAGGGGATGTACTCACTCATTAGTGGACTCTAAACAAACAAACAAGAAAAAAGCAAAGCAGGCCCAAGCTGCAAACCACAACAACTGAACAGCTTGGGATCAGAAACTCCCTGGACTGACTTCTTGGATCTCACTCCCCCTAGAGGAACACCTGACTCACTCTTGAGGAAGTGGGGAGAAAACTGGATCTGCCAGGAGTGGAGACTGAACTAAGCAATATTGGGTCAGTGGGACCATGGGACTGCCTGCTGCCTGCCCAGGCAAGGGGATGGGGATTTGTGGAGAAGAAAGAATGACCTGATGTGGTGGGAGGGGGAAGGGACCTTGAATAAGGATATACAAGGTTAGAAAGTGTGACTTCTTTGTTAATAATAATAATAATAAAGAGCCTATGGGGGATATTTCTCAATGAAACTACCACACTCAGAAGCACAGTTTCCTTGTGCTTACATGTTGTATCTCAGACCAGTGATGTACAAACAGAATAGATTCTCCAAAGATTTTTCATTTGAACACAATTCCTTTTATTATTATTTTATTATTTTTTCTTTTTGTTATATTTTTCAGTATTTGAAAGAATTTTCCAATTTAAATATATTTTGATCATATATTTCCTAGCCCCAAGTCCTTCTAGATCCTCTCCCCATCCCTACCCTCCCCCCCAACATTAGTTAACATTTTATTGCTGGGAAGAGATGCCATGACCACAGAAACTCTTGTAAAGGAAAGCATTTATGTGGGGCTTGCTTACAGATCAGAGGTTAAATCCATTGTCATCATGGCAGGAAGCATTAAGTTATACAGGCAGACATGGTGCTAGAGAAGGAGCCAAGAATTCTACATTCATATTAGCAGGCAGAAGGAAGAGTCAGCCATTAGTCCTGGCCTGTAGTATTGTGAAAGCAAACAGCCCACATATACTTATAAGGGGTAACACTATCAGAGGAAGTGTGACCTTGTTAGAGGAAGTGAATCTCAGTTCTCTTTTGCTGCCTGCAGACCAAGACATGGAACTCTCAGCTCCTTCTCCAGCATTATGTCTACCTGCATGCTACCATGTCTCCAACCAGGATGATAATAGACTAAGTCTCTGAACTGTGAGCCAGACTTAATTAAATGTTTTCCTTTATAAGAGCTGCTGTGGTGGTGTCTCTTTCCAGCAATAAAACATCTAAGGCATGACTTGAGCTCTTGCAACCTCATATCTCACACCAACTGGCAGACATCCTCCAACCAGGCCATACCTACTCGAAGACGGCTGCAATTCTTAGGTCCAGGTGCAGATGCATGCAGGCTCTATGCATACTGCTTCAGTCTCTAAGTTAATATAAGCTTTGCTTGTGTTGATTTAGAAGGCATTGTTTTCTCGGAGTCTTCCATGCTATCTGGCTCTTACATTCTTTTCATCTCTTCTGTAGGGTTCACTGAGCTCTGAGGGAAGAGTTTTGATGGAGACATCCCATTTACAGCTGGGCGCTCCAAGGTCTCTCACTGTCTGCATATTGTCAGGCTGTGAGTATCTGTATTTCATCACATTTATTGCAGAAGGGAGCTTCTCTGATGATGACTGAGGAAGGAACTCATCTATGAGCACAGAAGATTATCATTAGAAGTAGTTTTGTAATTTTTTTAATTTTTTTTTTAAAAGGTCTTTTTTCCTCATGTATCCCCTGTGCGCCCATCCCTCCTTCCTCCCAATCCTTCCCAGTATGCCCCCAGCCTCTCCCCACCCCATTCCATGATCCCTTCCTCAAAAAGAGCAGGAAGTCCTAAGGTGGGTCAGCTCAGCATGGCTCATCCACTCCAGGCAGGTCCAATTTCCTCATACGAATATCAAAAATGGGTTTGGTGCTCCTCTGCAGAGAATGGGCTGCAAGAGCCAGTCCATTTACAGAAACACAGTCTGATCCCATCCCTCCAGGATACACATACTGCCCATGCCAATCAATGGTCCCCTAACCTTGGAGGACTTAGCTCCTTTTCCCATGACTCTCTAGTGGCTATTCTTGATTCAGTGAGCTCCTTAGAGCTCCAGCCAGCTAAATCTGTAGGACCCCTCCTCACAATCCCTATCCCCTTGCTCATATAGATTCTTCTCCCCCCACTCTCCAGCTGGAAGGTGAGCTCTGGCCAGTGCTCAGCCATGGATCTCTACCTCCACCTCCATTCATTGTTGGATGTAAGTTCTGTGAAGACACTTAGGGTGGTTATTCATTTGACTCTAGGGAAAGTCTTGTTGAGCTACCCCCTCCACTATGGGCTAGAGACCTAGCCAGGTACATCCTATGAGTTCTTGGAGGTTTCCCTAGCACCCAGTCTCTTTCCAACCCCACATTGGCTTCCTCTATCAAGATATCTATCTCTTTCTTTCTCCTGCTTTGTTGCTCCTCTTAGTCAACCAACTTCTTCTCTCGTGATTTGTTCCCACCTCTCCTTGATCACTACCTGTTATGATTCCAATTTGCTAAAGAGATCTCTACTTTCTCTTCCTTGGGGAATCTGTAGATATGTCTCTTAAGATCCCTGTGATCCCAAGCTGTTCAGGAGTTGTGGTTTGCAGCTTGGGTATTCCAGAAGTAGTTTTATCCCTACCTTTTTTTAGACTAGTAGTCTTTACCCTAAGTCCCTGAGTTATCTAGTTTCAGGTTTTTGGTTACCAAGGGGTGTTGGCTATGTGTTTCATCTTCTGAAGTGGCCTTAAGTCGAATCAATTATTTGTTTGGCTACTCTCACAAGTAACTTATTATTTACCTTTCTCTTTTGATATCCTGAAGAGTACCTTCTTATACTAAGAATATTAAACATAGGTGGCTCTATGTTAAGTATCAGTTTGACTTTTGTATGTTTAATGAGTTTTGTAGATGTATTCTTCAGCAATGAGGCCATGTTCTCAGTCTGTGGGGAGTAAACTACAGTCTTGGCAATAGCCTGAGCTACTTGGGAATTTTTACGGAAACACTTTGGCCAACAACTCGATTAGGTATAACCAAATTATGGCTCTGGAAACTTTGTTTGGTGACAAGAGATGGCTAGTTGCAGCTCTGTCTCCATCATTATTTGTCAGTTTCATTTAGAGCATCTTCAATGATATATATATTTTAGAAATTTTCTACTGTATTAGGTTTGCATACTACCTCTCAAGTGCTCCCATTTTAGATGTCTCTCCCTGTATTTCTTCCCACAACCCATTCTCTTCTCCCCCTTTCTACTTGATCTTTGCATTACAGTGCCCCATCCATCCATAATGATCTATTCTATTTCCATTTCCTACCAATAACTATCTGTTCCCTCTAGCCCTTTACTCTATACCTATCTACTGTGGCTCTGAGAATTGTAGCTTGGTTATTAGGTACATCCACATATACATGAATATATATCATATTTGTGTTTATATGGCTGTGATACCTCACCCAGGATGATTTTTTAAGCTCCATCCATTTACCTAAAAATATCATTTTAAATGGCTAGGTAATGCTCAATTGTTTAAATGTACCCCATTTCCTTATCTAGTCTTCTATTGTGGGACATCTAGATTGTTTCTAATTCTGACTATTATGAATAAAGCAGCAATGAACATGGCTGAGTAAATGTCTTTTTTTTTTAAACAAATCATTTTCCTTATTTTTTTATTTTTTTATGTATGCTGGAATTTTGCCATGAGTCTTAAGTCCTCTAAAACTGGAGTTACAGTTGTAACCTCTCATATAAGGGCTGGGAATTGAATCCAAGACTTCTGAAAGAGCAGTCAATGCTCTTAAACACTGAGTTATCTCTCTAGCTCTAAAAGTGTCTTTGAGTTAGGATCTTTTGGGCATATTTCCAGGAATAGAATATCATATAAATCAATCCCTATCTTCTTGAGAAACTACCAAACTGATATCAAAAGTGACTTATAAGTTTCCACTCCTTTTAGCAGTGGATGAATGTACTTACTCTACAACCTTGTCACCATAAACTGCCACTCTTTACTTTTTTTTATCTTAGAAATTTTGACAGGTTTTAGCATTTCTGAAATCTCAAAATTTGTAATTTCCTAATGACTAAAAATTTTGAATACTTTTCTATGTTTTTCAACCATTTGAGTTTCCTCTATTGAGAATTCTGTTTAGATCTGTACAGGATTTTTAACTGGGCTATTTTAGGTTTTGATATCTACTTTATTTATATATTTTTAATATTTTCCTCTATCAAATGTGTGGTTGATAACTCTTTCCTTTCTGTAGGCTGTTGCTTTGTCCAAATGACAATGTCTTGCCGTGCAGAAGCGACTCATTTTCATGAAGTCCCGTTAGTTATTTTTTTTATGTTGGTATTTGTGTTAACTGTTTTCATAGTTAGGATTTCTATTGCTGTGAAGGGACATCATTACCATGGCAACTAATAAAAACAACACTTAAATATGGTGACTTGCCTACACTTTATAAGTACAGTTCATTATGATAGGATGTGGTATCATAAAAGGGACATGGTATTGGAAAGTAGCTGAGAGTCCTACATCTTGAAGGCAACAGAAAGTAGTCAAAAACACAGGATGTGGCTTGAACATATATCAAACTTCAAAGTCTACCCCCACAGTGACACACTTTGTCTAACAAGACCATACACAATCCAACATGCCCACACCTTCTCATAGTACTATTTTTGGGGGGAACCATTTTTTTCAAACCACCATGACTGTGTTCTGTTCACAAAGTCTTTTCCTATTCCAATGTGTTCAAGGCTATTCCTCATTTTCTCTTCTATGCAGTTCAGTGTATTTGATTTTATGTTAAGTTCTTTGATCTATTTAGAGTTAAATTTTGTGCATGAAAATAAGAATGGGTCTATTTGATCATGGTTTTCACTCTCTTCTTAATTTTTAGAAATCAAACAAGCTGTCCTGGGAACCCATAGATCATTTGGGCAAGGGAAAAAGGTATGCTGATCGGAGAACTTCACCGTACCGTCTGTCCTCCAAACCCAATCTCCCAGCTTTATCCGCAGCTCTGCAGTAGAACACCCATAGTATCCTTCCTCACCATCTCTGGTAGATCACACAGACCTCTCTCTCTCCCCCAATTTTCCATCCTCCCACTCATATCCAAGCCCCCAACTTCAGCAAACAATCCCTGGGAATCCACAGGCCACTCTGTCTAGGGAATTAAGTAGGCTAACTGTAGATCTTCACCTCTGCCTTCATTCCTCCAATCCTCAGCCTCAGTTGTGTAGCAGACTTTCTGCTAGCCATTTCTCCTCTTTCATACTTTCCCCACAGAACTAAGCAGATTCTGGTGGAACACACTGACTTACCCTCTTCTGTGAATTCATTACATACACTCCAGGCCATCAGAATTCCTAAGTAACAGTTTCCAATATTTACAGTGGTCACATAAATCAGGATCCCAGGGAAATTTTCTACAGTCATCACAATATCCTAGGAAACAGAGAAGAAACAGAAACAAAAATAAAAGCAAAACACTCCCCCAAAAGAGATAAAACCAGATGTTATCACCTTGAATCTTTCCAAACTCAGCTGCTTGGATACAAGCATGAAAACAACAGCCATAACATGTTCTCACTAGAGCTCAGAAACCCTACCAGAGCAGGTACTGTGTATTCCAACATAGCTGAAATAAAAGAAAAAGGCCTAAAAACAACCTTTATAAATATTATAGAAGTTCTAACCCACAGAAACCCAGCCCACATTAGACCTAGAGCAACAAAACCCCAAACCAAACACTATCTCCCTGTCAACCTCAGAGGCAACTGGAAACCCACAGAAACCCAGCACACATCAGACTAAGAAATACTCTACATACATTAGACTAATAGATACCCTGTACACATCAGATTAAGAGACTAAGAGACAAAGATGCTCCCTCAGTTACTATTAGATAAAGAACAGCTACCTGAGACCTTCAGTCTCTCAACAGTTGTGGAATCGAAAGAGTCCACATGAAACTCACAGTGTGTCAACATCTATTAGATTAAGAGTGTTCACTGTGACACAGAATACTCTACCAACAAGTGGATCAAAAACCCATATTGGACCTATAAAAGTTTTCTGAGACACAGACATACCCATAACAGATTGCACCAAAATCAGCTCCCTGAGAGACAAATACTGCAGTGAACCAAGGAAGCAATTGGCAGAAGTCAGAGGAAGAATACATATAACAACAAAAAGAACAACATGGCACCACCAGAATCTGGTGGTTCTACAAGAAGACCTAAGCATGGCAATGCAAAAGAAGCAAAAGGAAAAACCTTAAAAACAACTTTATGAAGATAATAGAGGCCTTAAAAGAGGATATAAAAATTCCCTTGAAATACAAAGTGAGCAAACAAAAATTGAAAGAGATTAAAAAATCGACAAAAGAAAATTTAACAATCTAACAACTCAAAGAAAAAGCAAATAAACAGGTGAAGAAAACATTTAAAGCTTTAAAAATTAAAATAGAAGAAATAAAGAAAACACAAACTTAGGCAATGCTAGAAATAGAAAATCTGAAGAAATGAACTATAACTACAGAGGTAAGCATAACCAACAGAATAAAAGATATGGAAGAGAGAATCTCTATAATGAATGATTCATTAGTGGAATAGATACATCAATCAAAGAAAACACTAAAACCAAAACAAAAAAAAATCACAACATAAAACATCCAGGAAATATGGAATACAAGAAAAGACCAAACCTAAGAATAATTGAAATTGAAAAAGAATACCAGCTCAAAGGCACAAAAATATATATAACAAAATTACAGAAAACTTGCCCAACCAAAAGAATAAAATGCCTATAAAAATATAAAACATTACAGAACATCAGACTAGACTCCCACAAATGTCTGCTCCTCACATAGTAATCAAGCATTAAACCTACATAATAAAGACAGAATACTAAGAGATGCAAAGGAAAAAAGCCAAGGTACCTTTAAAGGCAGACCCATCAGAATATCACCAGATTCTCAATGAAAACAATAAAATCCAGAAGGTCCTAATCAGAGATTATACAGATACTAAAGGTTGCCAGCCCAGAATACTATACCCAGCAAAACTATCAACCATCACAGATGAAGTAAACAAGATATTCATGACCAAACCATATTAAACATTACCTATCTATAAGTCTGGCCCTACAGAAATCCTTAGAGGGAAAATTCCAACCTAAAAAAACAACTAGATACACCCATTAAATCATAAGCAATAATTAATGACACTGAAGAAAACCCAAAGAAAGGAAATACACACACACTACCAACAAAAATAACAGAAAATAACAATCACTGATCATTAATATCCCTTAATATTAATGGATTCAGTTTACCTATTAAAAGACACATCCTAACACAATGGATAAAAAACAAAAGCCATCCTTCTTTAGCATACAAGAGGCATACCGCAACTTCAAAGACAGACACTGGCTCAGACTAAAAGACTAGCAAAAAACTTTCCAATTAAATGGTCCTAAGAAACAAGCTGGTGTAGCCATCACAATACCTAGCAGAATACACTTCAAACTAAAATCAAGAAAAAGAGACCAGGATGGACATTACTTATTTATCTAAGAAAAAGCCCACCAAGATATATGGTAGTTAGGCCTTAAACTCACAGAAGCAGAAAAATCTCTATCTCTGTAGTTATAGGATTAAAGGCATGAGTTACCACTCTCTGACCCTCATGGCTTGACTGTGGGTGATTCTGTCTTCTGATATTCTAGTCTGTTTTTATTAAATACAAAATATATCACCACATAGTCACTTTAGCTCTTTTACCGCCTATTGCAGGAATCAATGCCAGAATGCAAATAAAATTATCTAAAATGGTCTGTATACCACAGCAAAAAAAAAAAAAAAATACTAGTGAAAATCAACAAAGAAATGGTAAACCGAGGACCACAGTTTACAAAGCAGAATTACTACAGATTAGCTGTTGCTCAAGCACCATCTTGGTTGTGAACAATTTTCTGGCATGTGTTCCTTTAATGTGTAAGATTCTTCTCACACTATTGATGACAAAATTATTGATTTGTGCAAGGAGATGAATAAAATCTCTCAAGTGACCTGAGAATGGTCCTTATATCTAAAATCAATTTTTGCTTTCCTTGGTCTTCTGTTTTTTAAATTATCTTAAGCTTACTTATATATATTAGGCAAGTCATAGAAGCAATGTATTTAACCATGGCCTCTATTACAGCCATTATTTTCATCTTTAAAAACTTTGAAATTAGAAGACATAGAGAAAAAAGAGCCGTGTGCACACAGACAAGCACTGGAGAAACCAGGAAAGCTAAACACACAGCTTCCCTCTTCAATGAAATGAGGTGTTTAGCTGCTCCTCCTGGAATACCTGGAATGATGTCCTTTTACAACCTGGTGATCCTTCACTGTCTGATGAGACAGGGTTTACCTGTATCTCTCATTATTTAGGATTTTACTTACCCAAAACTTAAACCTTGAGCATTGCTTTTAGACCATAAACCCAATCTTAAGGGTGAGGTCACTTGTGCTTTACAATAGTCTAAGAGATCTCTCTGTTATCTTAGGGCCAGGATAATCCCAACACCCACAGGCACTGTGTGTACCTCAATCAAGCTCCCTATACCCTAGACCTGAGACCTTGGGCACTATCTCTGAGTCAATAGTACCCACTCCTGTAAAAGAAGCCAGTTGTACTTTGTAAGGAACCTCAATGTAAACATATGTTAAATTGTACCATGAGACTGAGTTAATTGGTTTTATTTTATTGTAAGAGAATAATAAGAAAAACTATAAGTATAATTACATATTACATGAGCAAACAAGGAATATACTTTTAAAATATAATAAACATTTTTTTTCCTTTTTGTCTAAAGTCTACTAATGAGTGAGTAAGTGAGTGTTACAACCTGTGCTTATCTTTCTGGGCTTGTGATACCTCACTCAGGATATTCTCCAAATCCATCCATTTGCCTACAAATTGTGCTGTGCTTAAATATGGTTAAAGTATAATGATCTGAGCCAGACTCCAGAAGTCCTGGTCCAGCATTGATTACAATAAAAGCAGGGTAAGCTGAGTTTCTTTTTTGTCTCTTCAAGGATCATTTTTCCCCACCTGCTATAAAGCCTGCAGGGGAATCATAACAGTTCTGAGGCAGTGAGAGTGATCTCATAATGCAGGTGGCAGAAGACTTTTGAGTTCCAATCAGATTTCTTGGGAGGGGATGCCTCAAACACATATCACTGTGGCTTGGAAGCCAAACATCTGTGGAATTTGTTCAGCCTGCCTGACAAGACTTGTCAAGATATGTTCAGAGGAAAATTCTCTCTCTCCTTCTTTACCTCTCTCCTTCCCTCCTCTCTCTCTCTCTCTCTCTCTCTCTCTCTCTCTCTCTCTCTCTCTCTCTCTCTCTCCCTCTATTCCTGTCTCTCTCTTTCTCTCTCCTTCTGTGCGTCTAAAGAATACATTACTGTTCTCCAGTTTATAAAATAAATGACAAGAATTTTGTCTCTCCTTTTAGTTGCCACAAGTATAAAGTTGCAGAGCTGCTTCTCAGAATATTCTTCTCCTTTGGGATTTTTAGCAAATATTTTAATAATTGTATACAATGTTGTAGCTCTAAGGACTTATTAGAACCCATATTAATTCTACTTTCTCACTACAGTCATGACTTGATGGGCAAGAGGCCCAAAAATCCTACCTACTATTTCTATTTAAAGAATTTTTTTCTTATCTTCTACCATAATGAACTTCACATTTTAGCACCAGGTATGGGGATCCCTTCACATGTTTATGGCCTGCAGAGAAACAAACCACAGGAGGCTGAAGAGGAAACTAGTTCAGCATAGCTCACTTAGCCAGGCTGTTTCAAACTTCTGAAGTCTGACATCAGATGGTTTATTTTATGCATATTTAAGTACAACACAGTTTTGAAAAAAAATGTTTTATGGTAACAATTATTTCAATCTCATGTGTACAATAAAGTTTAAAACATGACTACCATAAAATTCTTTTGAAAAGTACCTGTGGCCTCTACCTTGAGGATGAGTTCCATTTACTGGAAAGCAAAAGTCAAAATAAAGGTGTAGAAAGGAAGAATTTAGGATAAACATAAGAGTCTGGGATATTTTGGTGTGGACCAGCCCTACAGAGAGCAAATTTCACCAAGTTAACATCATCCACTCCCAGCTTCTGAGTGGAGTGTGTGTGTGTGTGTGTGTGTATGAAGAAAGAAGCCTATATGCTTAACATTTCTGTCTTCTCTAGTGCTTTTCTGTAAACTTATGCCCTCTACAAAAGATGGTGATGCCTCCAGCAGTCTTTTATAATTTAGCATTGTTTAGCTATCCTGAGATTTGTGTCTATCTATATGAAGGTGAAAATTATTCTTTCAATTTCTGCAAAGCATAATGCTGAAATTTTGATGGGCATTGTATTGAATCCATGTACTATTTTTGATAGATTGGCTACTTTCACTACATTAATTCTAACAACACATGCACATAACAAATTCTTTTCATCTTCTTATGTCTTAAGTCTTTTTCTTTAAAATCTTAAAGTATTTATTTACGTTCTTGGCTAGAGTTACCCTAAGATATACTTTAGGTTACTATAAAAGATATTTTTCCCTTTTTTTTTCTGACTCCATTTGTGGTTTGCATATAGGAGGCCTACTAATTTTTCTGAGTTAATTTTGTATTCAGCTACTTTTCTTAAAATGTTTATCAGCTATAGGGGTTCCTTGGTGAAGATTTTAAGGTCACTTATGCATATTGTAATATCATCTTCAAATAATGTTTGTTTCACTTTTTCCTTTTCAATTTGAATCCTTTTGATCTCCTTCTGTTGTCTTATCGCTGTATCTAAGACTCCAAGCTCTGTATTGAGTAGGTATGTTTGAGATATTGCTTTGAGTTCCTACTTAAGTTGATGTTGGCTATGGGCTTGCTGTAAATCACCTCTATTATGTTGAGTTGTGTTCCTTGTATTCCAAATTTTCCTAGGATTTTTATAATGAAGAAGTATTAAATTTTGTCCTAGGTCTTTCCTACAACTAATTAGATGACCATGTAGCTTTTGTCTTTTAGTTTGTTTATGTGATGAATTACATTTGTTGGTTTATCTGTGCTTAATCATCCCTGCATCACTGGGATAAAGCCTACTTGACCATGGTAGATGATTTTTTTGACGTCTTCTTTTGTCTTTGCAAGTACTTGATGTGGGATATCTTTCTGCATGCTATGGATATGCTTTATTATTATTTGTTAATAAAGAAGCTGTTTTGGCCTGTGGAAAGGCAACTTAGAGGCAGGCAGGAAATCCAAGCAGGGATAAAGATGAAGAAGGACGGAATCAAAGAGACACTGCAGGCTGCCACCCAGAAAGCAAGACATAATGGAACATAGGTAAAGCCACAGAGCCACATGGCAATACACAGATTAATAAAGATGGGTTAAATTATATGAGCTAGTTGGTAAGAAGCCTGAGCCAAAGAGCAAACAGTTTACAGTTTATATTAGCCTCTAATGATTATTTTATAAGCATCTGTGGGATTGTGAGTGGAAAAGATTCCTCCAGACCTCAGGCCTGAATATGACAGAAAAACTTCTAGATACAAGTATTTTGTTGAAATTTCTGTTTATTAGGGAAATTGGTATGTAATTCTTTCTTTGTTAAGTCTGTACATGGTTTGTGTATCAGAGTAATTATGGCCTTATTAAATGAATTAAACAAAGTTTCTTTTGTTTCTGTTTTGCAGGACAAAATAGAAGTTAATGGAGTTAATTCTGCTTTGAGAGTCTGGCAGAATTGTGCACTGAATCTATCTGTTCTGCACAGTTTTATGTTAACTAGACACAAGCTAGAGTCATCTGAGAAAAGGAACCTTAATTCAGAAAACGCATCCCTAAAATCAGGGTTTATGCAATTCTAGGGCATTTGTTAATTTAATAATTGACAGGAAGGCCCACTGTGTTGTGTGGCACCATCCCTGGGCTGGTGACCTGCATTCTCTAGTAAAGCAGGATAAGTTAAGTCGTGACAGCAAGTAAACAGCACACCCTCCATAGCATCTGTGTCAGATCCTGCTTCTCGGTTACTGCCCTGTTTGAGTTCCTAACCTTGCTCCCTTCAATAAAGTATTACAATTTGGAAGTATAAGTTAAATAAACATTTTTTTCTCTGGGTTACTTTTGGTCATGGTGCTTCATTGTAGCAATAGAAACCCTAACTTTTTGCCTTTTTATTTGGTTGAGAAACCTCAGTGTCATGGGGAAATGATTGATCTGTTTAAATTGATTATCTGATCTTGATTTAACTTTGTTAGTCATACATGTAAAGAATTTATTCATTTCTGCTAGGTTTTTCAATATGATATAGATTTTTAAGGTATGTCCTTATAATTCTCTGGATTTCCTCAGCATCTGTTGTCATGACCTACTTTTTATCTCTAAGCTTTTAATGTGGATTTTTTTCTGTTGTAGAAAGTTTCCCGGGCCTGTTTGGGCCTGAAGGTTTGGAACCTGGGCCGCGGCGGCTTTTATCCCTCAACGAAATGAATCAGACACTTACATATTTTTTTTTAATGACATTTTTTTTCTTCTTTATTTTGTATTTTAACAAAAAAACAATAAAAAGAATTTAAAATGAGGAAAAGTTAACAATAATTATAAAGAGGATAAGAATCATAAGCATGGCTTATCAAGGGTGGTAATGCAAATAAGATTGCTACACATATATTTTCTTTGTGTTCAGCTTTCCCTCTGAATTTTTTTTTCCATCCCTGTATATCCTTATTCAAGCAGACACTTATATTAACTTCATACTGTTTGGCCCATGTCTCAAGCACATTACTAGCCAGCTCTTTGAACTTAAATCAACCCATTTCTATTAATTTGTCTGCCACATGGCCCGGCCCACGGCTCACCTGGATTCATTACATGTTTCTTCTTTGGGGGTCCGATGGCGACTGACTAACTCCACCCTCCTTCTGCCTGTCTGTCCTCTGATTCTCCACCCACTTCTACAGCACTCCACATAGGCCAAAACAGTCCTTTATTTACAGCATACAGAGAACATTCCACCACATTTTTCACTGTGTATCCTTTAGTTAGTTTGACTAAGGGCTTGTCAATCTTACTGATTTTCTCAAAGAACCAAAATTTCTTCATTTCATTGATTATTTGTATTGTTTTGTTGTTGTTGTTGGTTAGTTGGTCGGTTCTACTTTATTAATTTAAGCTTTGAGTTTGATTAGTTCTTGCTGGGTACACTTCTTTGGTGTATTATTTCTTCTTTGTGTTCTAGAGTTTTCAAGCATGCTATTAAGTTACCAGAATGAAATTACTCCAATTTTTTGTAGACATTTAGTGCCATGAACTCATCTTTTAGAATCATCTTTGTTGAATCCCATAGATTTTGGCACATTGTCTTTTCATTTGCATTCAATTCTAAAAAGTTTTAAATTTTCTTTCTTCATCTATTTTTTATTCAATAAGTGTTTGGTTTGCATAAGTTTATAAGCTTTCTATTGTTTCTGTTGTTGATATCATCCTTTAATCAATAGCAGTAAGACAGTGTGCAGAGTGTTATTTCAATTTTCTTATATCTATTAAGACTTGCTTTATGCCCAAGTCAGTGGTCAATTTGGGGTAAAAAATATGAGCTGCTCAGAAAAAGGTATATTCTTTAGCACTTGCACAGAATGTTCTGAATATCTTTGCTAGAACCATGTGCTTTATAATATCAATGAGCTTCAGCATTTCTCTGTTTAGTTTTTGTCTGTTGGCAAGAATGGAATATTGAAGTCACTCAGTATCACTGTATGAGGGATAATATGTGATATTAACTATATTTGTGTTTCTTTCATTAACTTGGGTGATCTTGCATTTCATGCATAAATACTGAGAACAGCAATATTCTCTTGGTGGATTTTGCTTCTTTGATGACTAATATTTCCCAAAGAAACATTCCAATACCAGTGATAATGGAAGAAAGATGTCAGTGATTGACAGAAGTCTGAAAATCTCCTAGAAGCTTCAATCACAGGTGCAGTTAGTATTTTCCTATACATAAATATTTATGTATGTATTTTTAAGTATATGAACATTTTGTATACATATATGTCTGCATATCAGAAAAGGGTATGACATCAGATACCATTGGACTACAGTTGTAGATGATTGTAAGCCATCATGTGGTTGCTGGCAATTGGACTCAGGACCTCTGGAAGGGCATCCAATGCCCTTAAACACTGAGTCATTTCCTGAACCCTCACTTTGAATTCTCTCTCTCTCTTTTTTTTTCTTTTGTTTTTTTTTTTGTCTAGAACCACTAAGTAGGAAAGGCAAGTAAGCAAGATTTTACATATATGGGATTCATCAGGCTGTGAAGTTCAGTGACTCATTATGTCAATGATTTTTCCAGGCAATTATGTCCAGGTTGCAAGTGAAGTCATGCTTGGCCAGTAGATAATACAAGCAGTGCTGTGAGTAAATTGTTAACTAATCAATATCTAATAATTAGCCCTTTCTACCTTACTCTACTTCATTACTTTCTCTTTGTCTTCATAATGCCTTATGGACTTATCATAAAGAAATGGGATGATAGTACTAGCATATTGTCCTTCATTGGCTCTCATTATTGCCTCTAGCCTTAGTTCTTACTAATAAATTTTGGGCATTTTCTCATAATATTTCTTACTGTTTACCATGAAAACAACAGTCCTCATGTAAAACCACTCTTTTTTTTTTTTTTTTTAGTAATAATCAAGTCTAGTCATTTAGGATTTTGGAGGACCATTGATACCTACTAATTTATTTTATTTTGAAGAGTGACTATGCTTTCCTGAACAATAGCTAAGGTTTTCTTGAGTATGGAGCAGACTATTCTGAACTTGTTTGATTCCTATTGCAGCAGGATAAGTGGTCATTCACCCTGTCAGACACATTTGATTCTCTTATTTCTTTAATCTAAGAGATGTAAATATTGCTAGGTCTTGTTTCCCTAGAGCACATCTAAGTAGGATACTGGTCTGCAAGTGTCTCATGGGTAGCAGGTATAAATACTCTTGGGACAGGTGACATATGTACCACTAGGATCTACTTTTAAGTAGTCTGATATAGCTCTTTTAATTCCCCACATATTGGCCTTCTCCTGTGCCCTAAATAGATGACCAAGCTAAACTTAACCTCTTTTCCATTGTCATTTAGGCTTTGGTTAGTTGTTCCTCCTCCAATATAAGTAATATGGCTTGAATGAAATCATATCCAGCAGTCCTAATTAAGTTAAGAACTTTATGACTGGTATTTCCTAAAGCCAGCATTTAGAAATGTATATTTTCCAGATAAAGGGCCTTTCTATGGTCAGTACTCATATGAATCCTCCATGGCTCCTCCCAATATAAGGCTCATTATAGTCTTAACTTGTTTCTTCCAAACCTCTTTTGTGGCTGAGTACACACATGACTGGTATCAAAGACTAATAAGTTTCCTCACAATTATTTTTTCCTATGTCTACTTATCCATAAGTCATCACTGGCTGGGGCCATCACTGGAAGGAATTATAGTATGTTTTATGACTGTGGTTAGTTCCATCACAGCGTGATGAGATCTGAGGGATGATCCTTGGCAGGCTATTCCCAAGTAGATATCTCTTTAAAGAGATAAGGCAAAATCCCCATATTAGGCAGTTATTTATGTCAAGAGTATCTAGAAATTAGATTTACCCCAGAACAAGGTGTGTCTTCAGACTAATTTATATAACAAGGTCAGAGAGATTGAGATAAGGTTGGCACTATTTTGAATCTACATGATCTAGCAGACATTAAAAGGCAGATAAGAGCTGAGCCATCATCTCCATTCTGGAGTCATTTTGAGACAGTCAATTTCAGAGAGCTCACATGGTTCATTACTGGCTCTGGTCCATGGTAGCCTTGATATAGGTATAGTGTATTCACTACTGGAACATGTAACTTTAAGAGCTAGGAAAATAAGTGATTTTTATGTAGTGTTAGCCAAAAATGAAGAACTATTGGAGCATGGTGTATCTATCCTCTCAGAGGTTCCCTGAGTTTATTGGAAGCAGTGGAGTTGTGTGATCAAAGATGATCTTAGTCTTTCAGCCAATAAGATCTGAAGCCGTAAAGGTACCAATATCTAGTAGTGAAGCCATCCTGGAGGATGTTAGACCAACAGTTATCATAAATCAATATATGAGAACTGAACTGAGTGTCCAGATGGTCCCATAAAAACTTCTCAGACTCTGTTTTTTAGAGGCAAATCTAGAATTCCTTCAGATGCCCAGCCAACATCAAAGGAATATCCATTAATATCACTGAAAATCTTTAATTTGGAGGGTTTCATCTTTATTCAGTAGGCAGTGTAAATACTCTTTTAGAGTTGTCTAACATGGTTTGTAGGACAGTGCAGGTCTCACATCGGGACTGTGTGATGCTATGATAAGAGTTTCCTAACCAAAAGCTGGGAGAGGTCATATGTGTCTCCCTGTAGGGTACATGCAGTATGTTGGTAATAAGAATAAGTTTTTCCCTCATGCATGGGTTCCTTGGCCATGTCACCACAATTTAAAAGGTTTTTATCTGAGAAACACACAGATATCCCCACACTTAGTCACCTCCTATTATGTGAGATAAATGCCTGTTCAGGTAAAACGACCTCAGTAGAACCCTAGGTTAGGACACAATTAGATCCTGTAGCCACAAGGATATGGGTTTATTACGAGAATTCATATGCCTATTAACCATTCAGAAGTTATACACTCACATTGTAAACTCCTGATCCATTTATCCAAAGATTAGTACTAATGCCACCATCAAGGCTTTGGATACAATCTGCTGTTTGGTGATCAAGCCCGATGAGGTTCTTCCTTCCTCTTTCCCTGGGGATCACTACCTGAATTGAATTGCAAGCCTAGTTTCCTCTTCTTCCACTCAGAGACTCTGGTCCTGGGTCTCATAGTCATTTTTTTCCACTGGAAATGGTTGCCAAAATCCTATTGAGAGTATAGCTTCCTGGTTCCAGAGATCTTTGGTTAACTAAAAAGTCGTGGAGCAGAATCAATAGGGTCATGGTGAAAGATATCTCACTGGAACCTCCATTAATATGTAAATCTTTCTGAAATAACTGACACCAACACTAAAGTGAGTGAAAGATGTCACTCATAGAACAAAACAAGAATAGTTCCTGAAAATCTTCAGTCCCAGGCACAGTTTAAGTTTTTATTTTTTATGCTAAAACACAAAATGGAACAGGCAAAAAAGTGAGATTTTGTAAAAGCTTTTGTGGCAGTAGGCAGGTTGTTTAGGACATTGGCCCATTATTTCAGCTATTTCTTCAGGTCATTCCATTCCAGCTAGCAAGTGAAGTAATGTTAGGCAAACAGGTAATATCTCATAATTTGTTTTTCAAACTTATTCTACTTCAGAGTGACCTTCCCCATCTCTTTTGGTTTGCTTTGGTTTGAACAAGTCTATATTTTAAAGATATTAAAATGGCTACCCCTGCTTAATTCTCAGGTCCATTTGCTTGGATTATCTTTTTCTAACCTTTTACCCTGAGGCGATATATATCTTTGATGCTGAGGTATGTTTTTTATATGCAGCAAATGGATGGATCCTGTTTTCTAAACTCTCACATTAATCTGTGTTAGTGTTACTGGCAACTGAGTCTATTAATGTTAAGAGTTATCTATGAGCAGTGTTTATTGATCCCTGTTTTTGATTTAGTTTTTTAATCTCTGGTGTGGATTTTACCCTCTTTTGATTTGCTGTTCTAGGGTTATATATTTCTTATATTCTCTTGGTTGCAGTGAACCTCTTCAGAGTAATGTCTGTATTTTAGCGCCTTCAGTAGAGCTGGGATGTGTAAATAAATCTTTATATTTTTTAATTTCCAAGAAAACCTTTATTATTATCGATCATAGGTGGATATGAAAGCCCCACTACCCTTACCCCAACAAGCAAGCTGGATAGAATTTTAAAAGAGCCACCTGCTAAGACAAGGTGGTGCATGAACTCCCTCAAAGGGGGTCAAAAACACAAGATAATAAAAGTTAAAGCTTGAGATGCCTGCGTGAGCTGAAATCCAAACCATGAGACATTCTCAGAAATCCTGTGAATTGTCTCCTGTGTTTTCCCACCCAGGAGAGAGTTGGAGCTTTTCAAAGGCTTCCAAATCCTTCCAAAGGTCATCTGGGTTTGGATGATACCATGTTGAGAGTTTGAGATTCTTCAAGGCTTTCAAAGAGCTTCTCCCAGGTCGGAGTCAGGGTTGGTGTTGGTGTTTTGGGAGGATCTCTCTGGACCGGAAAAGCTTTTTGGAAGCACCTATATCTCCTGTAGTATTTTTGCTTTCTCTCTTTTATTCTATTGATCCACTTTTCTTGCTTGTGCCTCAGTATTTCATTCCTGCTGTCCTCTAAGGATTTTGAGCAGCTCAGCATCAAACACTCAATGGCTTCTACTTTACTCCGCATCTTTTGGCAAGGTCTTCCTTTGGGTACCGCATTAACAACTGCTTTTTTAGGTCTAGGCGCCCTTCCCAGGTGAGCCTGGGGTGTGTATCACAGCAGGCTGACAATCTCTCCGCACCCGACTATCTTGTTGAGATCCCAAACTCAGTAATGCTCAGGGTTTCCATTGTTGGAGTTGCCGAAGTTTCCTTAGTCGGGGCTTCTTCCATCTTCTCTAAGGCTCACTTAAGCTCGGTTTACCAGTTCTCTGCAGCTCCCTCCAGCTCCGTTTTTTCGTGTAAATAAATCTTGCTTAAATTTTGTTTTATTGTGGAATGGGTTTCTTTCTCTGTTCAATTGTGATAGAAAGTTTTGCTCCGTCTAATAGTCTAGGCTGGCACCTGTGGCTTGTTGGAGTTTGTAGAACATGTGTCTATACCCTTCTGACTTTCAGAGTATCAACTGAGAAGTCAAGTGTAATTTTAATAAGCCTGTGTTTCTCCCCTGCAACTTTTAATATTCTTTCTTTGTTCTATATGTTTATTGTTTTGATTTTTATGTGCCAATGGGGCATTTCTTTTCTGATTCTATTTTGTGTTCTATATGCTCTTTGTGTCTTGACAAGAACCTCCTTCTCAGTTTTAATTTTTTTCTCTGATTCTTTTGAAAATAAAAAATTAGAAGAGATGAACAAATACTTTTGAAAAAATATTTTCTGTGCCTTTGGCATGGGTTTCTTTTCCTTCTTCTATTTCTGTTTTTCATAGATTTAGATTTTTCACAAACTCATAGGTTTTGTGTCTTTTTTTTTTAATTTAACATTTTCTTTAACTTAGATATCCATTTTTCTCTCTCTTGTCTTCAGTGCCTGAGATTCTCCCTTCCATGTCTTTTAGTCTATAATTGAGACTTGCATCTGAGATTTTTGTTTGGCTTCCAAATTTTCTCATTTCCAGTTAGTTTGTATGAAAGAAATTTGCCCCATAGGAAGTGACACAACCAAGAGGGATGGTTTGTTGTAGTAGATTTGACCTTGATGGAAGATGTGTGCCACTATGGGGGTTGATGGATCAAGATATAGAACTCTCAGCTCTTTCTCCAGCACCGTGTCTGCCTGCATGTTGACTTGTCCCACCAAGAAAATAATAGCCTAAATTTCTAAATCCTAACTAAATATTTTCCTTTATAGGATTTGCTCTGACCATGGCACTTTTTCACAGCAATGAAAACAATAATTAAGAAAGAAGTGGGTACCATGGACTGGGGTGTTACTGGGAGAAGCATGACCATATTTTTGTTTGAGAAATTTGGTCTTTTATACTTTGGTTTAGGAAAACAGAACAATGCTTTAAGAACTGCTTAATGGGCCACACTAGCAGGAGCCTGCCAGACTTGAACTTTAGGGGCCTGAATCAAGATGTTTTACAGGAGAAATTTTTAGTATATTGCCTAAAGATTATGCTTGTGATATTTTAGTAAAGGGTGTGGCTGGTTATTTCCCTTGTAACTAGAGTCTGCATGAGACTAATGTGAGGAGATTTGGATTAATTCTGCTAGCATACAAAATCTCAAACTGGCCTGCTATAGAATCTGCTGTGTGTTTATCAGTGTTAACTCTAATAAAGAGAATAAAAAATTAACTACAATAAAAAGAAGCAAGCCAAGAAAGGAAAAGTACAAAATGGGCAATATGAGGAGGAAGGGGTACCAGGAAGAGAAACTGAGTTAAGTTCTATGTTCAAGAAAATAAACAGAATGAGAAATGGAATAAAAGGGTGACCTCAGGGCAAGATCCCACACAACTGAATTTCCAACTTCTGAAAAGAAATTAAAGAAAACCTTAGAGCCTGTTGTTGTAGTATAGACACCTATAATCCCAGCACTCTAGCAGGTGAATTTCTGACTTTGATGCCTGCCTGGTCTACTGATCCAATTTCAGAGCAGTCAAATTTAGGCAGTGCATAAGGCCATTGGAAATAGTAAGCTGATGAAGATGTAATTGAACAAGAGGCCACATTCTGGCCCCAGAAAGCAGTAGAGCTAAGCAGCTTTGGCCACATGATTCTGACTTTAGAGTCAAGGATAAAAGAAAGGAGTTATAGAATCTGATTCTTTAGCTAAAAAAATGCCTCTGAGGTCAAGTATGTGTCAGGGGCTTCCCTTAATGGAGACCAATAGAGGCCATTGTGTGAAGCTGGGAAGTTGAGGCCTGGATTTCATTTGAGACCTCAACATGTTAGAGAAGCCAGAGTTGTGAGACACCTGTCAAAGAAAGCTGCTAGCTGGGAATAAAATTAGCCAGAAAGGAAGAAGTGTGTTGCAGTCAACAAAGCTGAAAGGAGCTGGGGATCTGAAGAGCACTTTGACATCAGACATGAAGCTACAGAGTTTGAAGTTTACACAGCCGCTTTTCAGTGTTGCTTTGGTCCAGTATTTCCTCTATTTTTTCCTTTCCTGCATTTTGGAACAGTAATGTATATCCTGTGCCATTATATGCATGTGATACGCTTTTGTTGTTTTGATTTTACAGTTAAGATTGCATAAATCTCAGAAGCAATTTGAACTTTAGCTTTTAAATACGTTCGATACTGATATAGATCATAGTAACTTTTGAAGTTGAACTAAATGCATTTTGCATTATAATATGGCTATACGCCTATCTTGACCAAGGAGTAGAATGTGGTAGTGGTTTAAAAGAAAAAAAAAGCCCCGCCCCATGATGAATACCACGATTAAAAAGTGTGGCTTGGTTGGAGTAGATATGACCTTGTTGGAGAAAGTGTGTTCCTGGGTTTTGAGGTCTCTAATGCTCAAGCTATGCCCAATGATACAATTCATTTCCTGCTGCTGCCTACAGGATCAAGATGTAGAACTCTCAGTTTCTTTTTTAGCATAACGTCTGTCTGCATGATGCCATATACTGCCATGATGATAATGGGCTAAACCTCTAAAATCATAAGCCACCCAATTAAATGTTTTTCTTTATAAGAGTTGTCATGGTGTCTTTTTAGGCAATAGAAGCCTTAAAACAGCAGTTTTATCTCAGTTTGGGATGTCTTTACTGACCCTCTTTGTTTTGTGTTGTTGTTGTTGTTGTTATTGTTTGGTTTGGTTTGGTTTTGGATCTGGTTTTGGGTTTTTTGTTTTGTTTTGTTTTTTGAGACAGGCTTCTCTGTGTGGCTCTGGTTACCTTAGGAATCACTCTGTAGACCAGGCTGGCCTCAATCTCATAGATTTACCCGCCTCTGCCTACAGAGTACTGGATTAAGGGTATGCTTCACCACTGCCCAGCTACTAATTTTATTTCTACTTT
Source organism: Sigmodon hispidus (assembly GCA_004025045.1). Lineage (NCBI taxonomy): Eukaryota > Metazoa > Chordata > Mammalia > Rodentia > Cricetidae > Sigmodon > Sigmodon hispidus. Next base: position 39,682 of record PVIH01004311.1, read on the forward strand.
AATGTCATGGACCATTTTTCTTATTTTATTCCACTGTTTGTTTTTATAGAGGTTATTAGGGGATTTATTCATATTCTCTTTGAACATATTCATAATACTAATTTGACATCTTTGTCTTCTGCTTCTACTATATTGTATTTCTCTGGGACTAACATAGTAGAAACATATTGTCTTGGTTGTTAATGATTGTGCTTTTGTGTTCATGTCTAGGCATCTGGCTTTGGGATAAATGTAATTTTAGTTATTAATATCTAGTCTTGTCTTTGTTAGGTACATGTTATCGTTATTGGTTTCTTTGCCCTCTTTGGACCTTAGGAAAATGTGGCAGCTATGGGTTTTCGGGTAGGGAGTACTTTTGCCGGGTGAGGTGGTGGGTGAGGCAGAGGGATAGAGTCAAGCTAGGAAAAAACATTGAAGGGAGCTGTGGGAAAGAGTCAAAGGAATCCTCCTGTGGGAAGATGCTTTGATACATTGTTAATATTTGTTCCTCCTACTTGTTTAACTTAGAACTGGTCCAGGCCAGAAACTTTTTATTACAAAATCCTACCCATACCTAGAGGCAGAGTACAAGGAGAGTCTGAGGTGTGGTGGGAAGAGGAGATCCTTGGGTAGATTGAAATAAGGCAAAGAATTATCTGGAGAGATAGGAATGAAAGGGATAAGGGGACCCTGGTTCTAAACCAAGAGTTGAAATCTCTAGTGATCAAAGTTAAAATGAGAATAGGGGGAGCTCTTAGTACGCTGCTTATGTACTAAAGATGTCCATGCCCATAGTTGTTTATTTCCCAATTCCATAAACATTTATACTGTCCAGAGCTGTGATTAACAGCCAAAAGTCCACCTGAACCTTTCCGTCAGAGATACTATAATAGAATGTGACAAATGAGGGGTCCTAGGAAGTTAACTTTATCTAGAACAGATAGGTGCCCCCAGGACACCAGCAATTACAAGAAGGAATGGCAGATGTATGTTTTGTAAAATAAGTCAAAATACAAACATCTTTTTAGTTCAAGAAATTTGAGCCTATAGGTAGTTGAGAGAGTGATTAGAGTGGAAAGAGATCAAATAATGTAACCTTTTAAGTCTCTGTAAGAAATGGGAACTCACAAACTTCAGACTGACAGCTTTGGAGCTTGCATGGAGTAGGTCCTGTGCATAAAGGAGACAGTTGTGTACCTTGGACTATTCGAGGGGCTCTGGGCAGTAGGATCAGGATTCATTGATGGTGTATATGCTGGCTTTATGGAGCCCATTCCCTTGCTCAAACTTGATGCCTGGGGGAGGGGCATGGTTCTGCCTCAACTGAATATTCCAAGCTTTGATAATTCTTCATGGGAGGCCTGACCCTTTTGGAGGAAGGAATGGGGGATGGGGCGGGGTTGGGGAAAGTCTGGGGGAAGCCGAGAGATGAAAGGGGATCTGAGGTTTGTATGTAAAATGAACAAAAATATCTCTTAAATTAAAAGAGAGAGAGAGAGAGAGAGAGAGAGAGAGAGAGAGAGAGAGAAATGATACCTACTTGGTTTTAACTTTTGCCTTTTATAATTATCTTCCAGGCTGTTTTGTTATTTTCCTATGTTATAGACCCAGAGTGTGGGTCTAACTTGGGAGTTCAGTTAAGGATATAACAAGACAAAACATGAATCCGAGAGAACCGGAAAAACTCATATTCCAGTCAGCTTTACTACAATATGTCAGTAGTGGCTGCTGGGTTTTGATGATGCCAGTGAGGTGCATGGGGTGGGGCATAGGGGTAGGGATGGGAGTTGGGGATGAGGTGGGGATGGGGGAGCCTAATCAGTCAATTAACATCATAATTTTAGCTGATAAAAACCAATGTGTTGGGACTGGATAGATGGCTCAGAAGTTAAAAGCACTGACTGCCCTTCCAGAGATCCTGAGTTCAATTCCCAGCATCCACATGGTGGCTCACAACCATCTATAATGATATCTGGTACAGTCTTCTGTATACTGTATACATAATAAATAAGTAGATCTTTAAAAACAGCAACAACAACAAAAAAAAAAAAAAACAATGTGTTAGAAATGAAGGTAAGGGAGGCATGGAAACAGAAGACTTGAAGGTGGGAAACATTTAAAATCTTTGCCATTGTGAAGTTGTCAGAGGCTATGCTTGCCCATCACCTACCCGCCTCCACTCCCACTCCACCACACCTTCACCTCTCCTGCTAGTTGGCCAGTGTGTTCCCCCTCTATGTATATCCCATCAAGGTAGTGGTTAGTCTCAGACTGAACAGAGGAAGAGAGCTGCTTCCTTCCTGCAAGAACCAGGGTCTAAAATCAGTGCAGCCAGTTTTGACAAAGCCTGTCTTTTTCTCCACTGTCAGATCCCTTGCCATAGTTCAGAAGAAAACAAGCCAGATTATTCTGTCCATAACACTATCAGGCTGTTCGGGCTTCTGCAAATAAAGAATGAAAGTTTCACTGGGGTCTTCTCTGATGTATACCCCACCTAATAATCTTGTGTGTGAGGAAAGAGGAGGGGCACTTGGTTCAGCTAAATGAGTAAGACCTAATTCACATGGTTTTTAATAGTGCATTATCAAAAAAAGTAACTTCTTCGTCATCCTGTGAGGCACTGAATTGGCGTGGAAAAGCTTCAAAACCTAAAGTACACAAGAACACTATTTTTTGTACGAACTATATCTCACCAGTCCCCACATTTCCTAAAAAGTATCTAACTACAAAAATGTTAGCATCCCAGAGACCCATCATGCCCAATTAATAATCACTACACTACTGTACATTGCTGTGAAACAATTTGTACACTGGGATATTTGTTGCTCTTATTGGTTTAACAAAGGGCTAAATGGCCAGTGATTAGGCAGGTAGAAGTTAGGCAGGATTTGTCTACAAAAGCAAAGCATTGGGATGAAGAAGGAACAAATAGCCAGCCAGACTCAGAGGAAGCAAGAGATGAACATGCCAGTGTTGAAAAACAAATGTATCAGCACATGATGGAGCATAAATTAAGAAATATGGATTAATTTAAGTTGAAAGAACAAGTTAATAACAAGCCTAGGCTATAGGCCAATTATTTATAATTAATAACATGTCTCTATGTGATTGTTTGGAAGAAGGTCAGCAGGACAGGAAAAGTCCACCTACTTTTCATGAACTTCATTTTTACCTCCAAATTCCACTCAGAGATTAGCTTTCTGACTGAGGTGATGTCTTCCTCTCACAGATTTTTTTTTTTTTTAAAGGAGGCAAAAGGTACAAACACAAATGTAAGACTTTGGTTCAAGAAAATCATCACTGGGAGAAAATTACCAAAGTGTGATAGGGCAAAATGGTGCAGAGGTTCTTCCATCTTGTATTCTTGCTGAGGTCATTTCAGGTTTAACTAGAATTTGATCTCCCTGCTATGAATTCCTACAAAAAATTACCTAATTCTATTCTAGGAACCAAATGCAAGATACCTCAGCTAATTTAGTGTCTATTAAACTGGCTTCATGATAAAATCTTCCCAGTCCAGCTGCTGAGTGAATACTAGGATATGGTTTTTGGCTTTAAAAATATCTTACCCTAAATACTCAGTACCCAAGTATCTGAGTACAGTCCCAGTTGGTTGGAATAAAGACTTTCAGTTGACTGTTAACTGTTTCTGAGTGGTCATCTCTGGTGGGATCTCCATAACAGAAGAAACTATATAAGTTGATATAAGTTCAACACAAACCATGGCACATAAATCTGCATTTGAGACAAAAAACAAAAAGAAGAATGGAAACAGAGCACAAAGTTGAACACATTGTTTATTGTTCAGTTTCTTTCTCCCTGATATTTCAAGTCTCAAAGCTTAGTCTATCTGAGAAGGCCAGGCAAATACCATGCCAGACTCTTTAGTTAAGAACTAAGCCTCAGTTCCTGCCTCTGGAAACTGGACAGTTTTTGAGGAAGCCAGAAATAAAGACCAATTAATCACCAATGCCCCTGACAATAAGAATGAGGAGAATTGTACATACTAGACCTAGGCCAACTCCCCTTAATCCCATCAGGTACCTCAAGAAAATAACAAAGTAAGGACAAAGCTTGGGACTTGTCCAGCCTTGCCCAAAAGTGGAAAAGCTATAGCCTTAGCTAACCTCTGCTAGCCAATTAGAAACATACTAATATGATTGCCACTTGTATAAACAAATTATAAATAAAATGAACTAACTGATCCTGAAACTCCCCTTAGCTGTACGTAAAAGGAGCTTACATATCCCTCTCATGGTTGTCGCCATTTTGTATGTACAGGTGAACAACCCCATATGCATACTGGTATAATTAATGCTCTTGCTGATTGCATCATGACTGGTGTTTTTTCACAGACCTCTCATGGACTCTAACACTATCTACTCTTTGTATACATCTATTCTCAAAAGAGTATACCACACACTCTAGGATGGATGAAATACTCAGTAAATTGAAGACAGTTTTTACAGTTGATGTTTTAAAAGAATAAGTAGATAAAACATACTCAAAAATCAGAATGAAACAAAAGCAGCTTTCAAAAAGGCCTCACTTTGTGTCTTCTAAATAGAAATAACCTAAAGTTTAAATCACAGATAAATATGTTCAGAAGTTGGAGTTTATAGAGAACAGCCAGTCAACTACTCACTTACATGGTATGGAAAATTGTACCAGGCAAGAGGATCTTGTATTTACAGAGAATCACTAAGAGAACCAGTAATGCTAACCATGCAGGGGTGTGTGTGTGTGTCCTTTCTAAAGGAGATAAAAGCAAATATCTGCATTTCAAACAGAACACTGAGACTTCGCTAATGAGTTGATAACCTTTCTTGCTATCTGTGGGTGCAAATCTCACTCTCATTTCCCAGAATGAGTATCTCAGACTCTTTCCTCCCTAACCATTACCTGTCCTTAGGGGAGATGTCACAAATATTTTATGGCCTACTGACTTCTATGTTATCAATCAGAGACCACATTTAATTCTAGGATTTTTGATTATAGGACACATCCTAATGATAACAGGTATTTTGGAAAAGTTTCTCTGTAGACACAACTTAGGCTTTATTGTACAGCTGGAATTGGAATCATTACTTGGCGATTTATTTTTTAACTATCATGCTTAAATATGCCTATAATAAGCCACCTAGTATGAGACACTATGGAGTCTGACCCAAGCTGCCCTGGCTTTTCATTCTTATCTTCTCAGTTTGTTTTCCTGTCTGAATGCATGCAAGGACCTCTCTCATAAAATGTTATCCTAAGGAGGGTTTTCTGAGCACTTTAGTGATAAGAATCCTTCCACAAACAATGCTGTTATTTTCCTAAAGGCAGGATAAAATGTTTAAATTTCTTAACCTGAAGGGATATGTTGCAAAGAAGAAATATTTTGTTGGAAGAAGGATTTGCACTTGTCACTTGGGGACTTTGAAGTGACATTTGCCTGCACTCTAAATGTCCTCCAAATCTGATCTGTCAGTATAAATTTGACAAGTAGTCAAGAAATCCAGTCAATTATTATTTTTTTTATCTTCCCCATGCATTTATTTTCCTGTTACTTCTGGGCAAATTGATTTTCTTGCTATTTTATTTTATTACTAAATTGTGTGTGAGGACAGGCCTATGTGCATATGAATGCAAGTGTCCAGTGAAGTCCTTTTGGCTATTTAACACATTTTGATTTTGTTTCTTTATTTACTTTTTCTATGTATGCATATGAGCAGAGGACAGCTTGCAGGAGCTGGTTTTCTCTTTTCACCATGTGGGTCATAAGGAACAAACTCAGATACTAACCATCACAATTTCTCATTCAAAGAATGTCTTTAAAGCATGAATGCTTTATTTACCTTCTGGTTGTTTACCTTCTGGAAATAAAATGGCTAAGTCAAAGCTGAGTGTGTTTTATAATTTTTGATGTGTCCTAAGTCATTCATGGTATCAAAAAACAAAAGCAAAACTTGTTCTAGAATATGATGAGAGCTCTAGCTTACAGCTCCATCATTTCTAGTGCTTATAATTGCTCATCTTCAAAATGAAAGCCAACTTATCAACCCAATGTTTAAAATCACAACAGCATTCTAAAAACTTAAATATGAATGCTCAGATTTGGGCAAGCAATATTGACCATTCTGTTAAAACTGAACTAAACATATTTGTGCATACAGTGAAAAAAATCTGTAGTCTAGTTCTTGATTTGATGCAAGAATTTTAAAACATATTGAAAGATTTGGGGAGCAATAATACTTTGATATATTTGTGATTTCATTTTTCTTGACACACCTATGTTTTCTTCTAATTCCAAAATGAAATACAAAAAGCTGCACTATGACATTGAATTTTAGAAAACTAGACTCATGATAGTAAATAATGGGATTTGGCTGGCTTTTAAGAGATAAATATATCTGTATCACACCCATGCGTCATTCACAACATTGCTTTGGGGCGGGACCTACCTGTAAGCAAATATTACAAGACTGAAGCCATGGGAAAGAAAGTAAAACCAAGACCTAATTCTGAGGAACAGTTTCAGAACTTCCTGAGAGTCAGTGCATTTACTTTATTTTCAAATGCAGAGTCAAATGTCTCATTGGTTTGTGTTGCCCTGCTTTCTTATACTTTTATATCAGAATATCAAAAACAATCTAATTTTACTACTTAGATATGATCAAAGCTTGAGACCTGCTTGTGGATTGCAAAACACTCACCAAGGGGCTGCCACATAATTGGATTTATTGTATGGATGCTACCATACCTTTTTATTCTCATTCTCTAATAGAGCTTTTGGATTTAATGTGTGGCCCAGGATGGTTCTTCCAAAAAAGCATCAGAAAGTTAGACACCTTGGCTTTGAAATTCTGTCAACATCTTTCAGCCTTTGCAAGTTGTTACTGTAACTCACAGGGAAAAAAAAAAAGGAGCAAGGGTTACATTGTTAGTGTCAAAATAACATTCTCACCACACACCATCATGATGCAGAAAAGAAAATAACAGTGCAACACATGGTAAAATAATTCTTTGCATAAATCAAACAAGCCCACAGAAGTACTGTCTCTTCATCTATTCTGTGAGTCCAAGGGGTCTTTCCTAAAACTACAGAATTCAGAGTGGAGCAGACTCAAGGGTGGGGAGAGCCTTTAAAACCTCAAGGGGTGGGATCAGACTGTGTTCTTGTGCATGAGCTGACACCTTGAAGCCCATTCCTTGCAGAGGAATACCTAACTCAATCTTCATATTGGGATGAGGGAATCAGACTTGCCTGGAGTGAATGTATCAGGCTGAGCTGACCTATTTTGGGACTTTTTGCCCTTTTCGGGGAGGGGATGGAGGGATAGGAGGGAGGCTGAAGGCTGACTAGGAGGGATTGGGAGGAAAGAAGGGAGACAAAAAAGAAGAAAAAATTCACATTTCTCTGAAGACAATGGGATGTCCATGCTGTGAAATATGTATACAAAAAATGTTATTTCTTAGAGTTGTATTTTATCTTGGCTCATTTAAGTAGGCTGGACTGGCAATCTTTGACACTTTTTACGAGCTAATTTTAATGATTAACTATAGTGGGGAAAACACATGGTTCAGGCTAACTGTGCAAAAATGTTACTTTTAAACCTAGATGCCCTCAACTGAAGAATGGATTAACAAACTGTGGTACATCTACACAATGGAGTACTACTCAGCAGTAAGGAAAAATGATATCCTAAAACACAAAGGCAAATGGATGGAATTGGGGAATATCCTCCTGAGGAATCACAAACCCAGAAAGATAAGCAGGGGATATACTCACTCATTAGTGGACTTAAGAAAAAAAAAAAAAGATGTATACAAGAGCTCAAGGCTAGAACATAGCTAAATGACACAGTGCCTCACTTCTGCATTGAAGGCCTCTGGCAGGGGTGTCGGTGTGGGTGAGGAAGGGGCTGGCCACAGGGAGTTTAATTATGCTCCAATAAGTAAATGAGCATCATAAATGGACGTTTTTGTAAATGGGGAGAGCATAAGAGTGGGTGTGAAACTGAGAGGACTGATAAGTAAGTTTGATGGGGTGCATGATGTAAAATCACCAAACAGTAAATTAAAAAAAAAAAAAACTTTTAAAAAAAGAAAAATGAATAAATAAATAAAATGTTTTAAGAACAAACAAACAAAAACTTCCAAAGTATGAAATATGAGAAGCCTAGAAACTGCCAGTGTTTGGAGTGCAGACTATACTCAGGTGAAGATCTATCTCTCTATTTTTTATTAATTTCATTTATTTTACATACCAACCATAGTTTCCGCTGTGGTGATATATTTAATAAAAAAAAATAGCCTGTAATATCAGAGGACAGAGCCAAGCTGTGAAGGTCAGGGAGTGGTGACCTGCACCTTTAATCTTAGCTCTAGAGATGTTGACCAAGATGCTGGGCAGAGACAGGAAAGGGAGGAGTCTGGCTTTCCCTGCCACCTCCTGGTTGGTTAAGGAGAGAGAATTTGGAATAGGATGATTCCAAGAGACAGGCTGAGGAGTTATCAAGTAAGACATGGCTGTGGTTTGTTTCTCTATCTCTTTGATATTTCAGCTTTCCCCCAATATTTGGCTCTGGGTTTTTATTATAATAACAAAAGTAATTTGTGCCTTACCCTTCCCACTTCTCTCTTCCCATTCCCTCCCCAGACCTTCCTTCTACCCCACCGAATCCATTCCTCCTCTGTTGAGAAATGAGAGTCAACAAAGCCCGGCATATAAAATTGAGGCAAGACCAAGCTTCTCCTTCTGCATCTAGGCAGTGCAAGGCATCTCAGCATAAAAAACAGGTTCCAAGAAGCAAGCTGAAGAGCTAGCAACAGCTCCTGATCTCACGCCTAGGGACTCCACATACAGCAGGCTACACAGCTGTGGCAGAGGGCCTAGGTCAGTCCCAGGCAGGCTCTCTAGCTGTCTGTCCAGAGTCTGTGAGCCCCCACAAGCTCAGTTCAGCTATTTCTGTGGGTTCCCCTGTCATGATCTTGAACCACCCACACCCTACGCACCTCCATTGCTCATACAATCCATTCTCTCTTCAATAGGACTCCTGGAACTTCTCTCAGATCTTAGCTGTGGATCTCTGTATCTGCTTCCATCAATTACTGTACAATGACTATTAAAATAGTCACCGAACTAATTACAGCAGGCCAGTACAGACACTCTCTCAACTATTGCTAGAATTCTTGTCTGGGGTTTTCTTTGTGGATTCATGGGTCAGGTCTCTACCATTGGGAAATGGCTTTCCCTATCAAGACATTTCTTTTGTTATTCTTCCTCTTCATCCTGCCTCCCAACTCAACCAACCAGATAGCTCATTTCCTTCCCTACCCCCACCCCACCCCCCAGCCCTCCTCTTCATTCCTGCCATAGATGAGATCTCCTGGGAATGTCTCTTCGGATACAGTTTTCCTTTGCTCTGCTCCAAAAGATGCACCTTAGACAGTTCTAGAGAATCTTTACATTGAAACAGATATCAGAGCAAGTTGTTTAATGTGCTCTCTCTTTCTCTCCATATATAAATATATAAACAAAATCTTGTTTTCTGTTTCTTTACTGACTTTAGCTCCACCCCTTACTTCCTGGTATAAACCAGGGTGTATAAATAAGAGCTCAAGGTCCCAGCATCTTGTGCCTTCTCCATGTCCTACTTTTCTGCAGCCAAAACCAGTATGATGGTGACTGGAATTTTAGGTAAGGAGACATCAGGCCAAGGGAGCATAGATGTCATGACACCCATTCTTTACCTCTGAACATAAATTCATGTGTTTCTTGCTTGTTCTGTTCTCAGTCCTACCCCTGCAATACCACCCATTCCCACCCCTACAGCTCACACCCTACTTCCAACATGCATCCTTACTGGTCTCTCTGACTATGTTGAAATCCCCAAGTCTGTGTCTTTCAGTCACATCCTCGAGCCCTCCCTGCATTTCCTCACATTATTTTCATCCCAGGACTTCTATCAATTTCAAATCTACCCTGAGCTATTAGACTTAAATGACTTAGTGGTGCCATCTTCTGGCCTTTATCCTGGCCGGCTAGCTGCACCTTGTACATTGTTTTTCTCAGCTGCAGTACTGGTATCTGCACTCCTGCACTCAGCAACAGCCACAGGTAAGAATGGACCACACAGTGAGGAGGGAGGGGATGGGCTGTGAATGGGGTCCTTGGTTGTCCCATGTAGGTCATCCGGCTGTAACTCTTACCAGATACTGCTCCGTTGCTGTGTCAGCCAGCACCCAGATGTGGGGACCGGATTTACAACCCCTTCAAGGAGTGCTGTGACAATGACACCATCCTTCCCCTCAATGGCACCAGCCTCTGTGGCCCCAACTGTATCTACTGGCCTTGTTTTCAGCATTGCTGCCTGGAATCCTCAGCTTCCGACAATCAATGGGTTCTTAAGTTCAAGGTCCCAGGCATGAAGCCCAACTGCAGATCCTCCCCCATCTCCACAATCTGTGCCCAGGTGAGTTTTCTATTACAGTCCAGGGGGAGAGTATGAGAAAGGAGGGACAGAACAAGGCTGTCTAGGCCCTGTCCACACCAGTGTGGTCTCTGCTGACCTCTATCTGAGTAGCTCTAAGACACTCTAAGTACCTCTGCCTCACACTCTGTGCTGCTTCATCTCCCTCTTTCTGCAGGACCCTCACCCCACCAGCTCTCAGACAGATCTGACTTCCCCTCCGACAACTTGGAGAACAAAGTTTCAAGTCGTCTCAGAATCTGATAATTTATAGTTACTCATTTGGAGAGCATTTTTTTATTTCTATTTATTATTAAGTTGGCTCTTTGATGGTTTTACATATGTGTGTAATGCATTCTTGCTATGTTGTTTCCCCATTCTCACTAATCTCCATTCTATCCCAGGAAATACCTCCTCTTCCCCTCGTGTCTCTTTCCTGGGCTCATTCATGATTAAGGGCTTTGTTGTGTGGCCAATTTAGTTTAATCTGATGCGTCTGTGTCACCATTACATTTAGGACTATATACTGTAGGCCGATTGGCTCACCTATGGCACATAACTGAAAGGCATCTACTCTACCTTCTTCCAAATTTATTCACAGGAACAATTCAGAAATGAGAAACAGAGGCCCCTCTGTCCCTCCTGCATTCTTTCATAGATGATGATAGGTCCATTCTTGTGCAGACCCAGCACAGTTATTCACAGTTGTAAGTTCCTGCTTGCAGTGATTGTGTCTTGCGCAAAAGATGGCATTTTGCTCATCTTCCAGCTCTAACAATCTTTTCATACCTTCTTTCTCAGTGTTTCCTGAGCTGGGAGAAGATGCATAACTATCTTAACTAGTGCCTAGCACTAAACAATCCCTTGTCTTCTTGTGCTCCTTATTCCTCTCTGCCTTCAATGATGTTCAGCACAACAGGAGACTCTCTGATGAAAGTCAAGTGTTTACTGTCTGTGAGTATCAACACACTTATTTAGAAAGTAGTCCGGTGGTTTGTTAATTAGACCAAACAACACAAGTAAGTGTGCATACATACACCACAACCCCAGGTCCTATGACCTTCCAGCTCATGGAATTTTGAATGAGTTTATGGTACCCACATGTGGAATCTTTCCTGTAGTAGCAGGAATGAGCCAATTATTGGGGGAAGGCTGAAATATCAGAGAGAGGAAGCACCACAGTCAATTCTCACCCAACTGTCTTGTAACTTCTTCAAGCTCACCAGTCGCCTCTCCCATTGTTCTCCCTGAGTTTCTACAAGCCCTTATATACCCTACCCCATCCAGGATTAAAGGCATGTAACCTTGAACTCACAGAAACAGAAGAAGTTCTGTCTCTGGAGTTGTGGGATCAAGGGTGAAGGTCACCACTCCTGGCTCTCTCTATGCTGGGATCAAAGGTGTGTGTGATTGAATCAGCTGGTCATCTTTGTATTCAAAGTTTAAGAATTTCCTGAACTGTCTGCCTAGGATTTGACTGGGTAATCATCATCATTTGACTCATGATGATCATATTAATTCACTTACCTAACTCCTCCAAGATTAGCACCTCCTCCGCCACTTACCCAAATTACAGACTAAAGGATGACAGATTCTAACAGCCAGAGGCAGTGGATGACTACATGGAAACAGTCTTTTCCTGGACACAGCAGGATACTTTCCCATATGGACTCAGGGCAAACAAAATTTCAACATGGAAAGAGTAGGCATAAATTCTAGCTCAGAAGATACTGTCAACTAATAGTTGCTATGAGAAGGGATGTTAGTTTTATTTACAAGTACAGAACTTAGTAGATTGACCAAGAAGCTTTTTAATACCCTCCTACCCCCACTTTTATACCTCTCTACCCCTTTCTATCTTAAACCTTTCCACTACCAATATCCCTTGATTTTTGTATATATGTATAAACAAATAAATATATAATTGCAACTTCTTTGGTCTGTTTAGTGTTGTTTGCATGTTTCTAGGGCTAATCACTTGGTGTTGAATAACCAGTAAGGAGTCTCACCCCTGGGGAAGTCTAATTCTCCTTCTCTCAGTAATCATCAGTAGGTTGTAGTTTTTCATCTAGTGGTTGGACCCTGTGAGATTTCTCCCCTACGTGTTGAGGTCAATCAGAGGTATCCTTGTTCAGGACTTATTTGGAGAGCCATATCATTGAGCTTTCATGGGTGAAGTTTCCTTGACATTTCTAGAAGACACAGTCTCATAATAGATTTCTTGAATGTCTTACCATCTTTCCATTCCCTTTTTAGTACCCCAGGGAATAACTAGAGCCAAGACCTTTTTGGCCTTTTTAGTCCAGCCTTTTATTTTGTTATTGCTATCACTCTTGCACTATAAATCCTGATCTTTGTCATACTGGAAGCTTAGAGTACAGCCATTTCCATCAGGCAAATCCCAGGTGGGAGGAGGGGGGTGGATAAAATCAATGGTTATTCCTTGAGTAGGATCTCTGTTCTATGAAGCCATCATCAGTATTACATCTAGATAATTGAGTTTCCTCCCCTCAGGGACCACCAAAGTTTTCAGCCAGCCTGATAAGGATGACAAGCACATGTGATCTACAGCATGGCACAGAGGATTCTTTCAAACCATAGAGAAATACAGATATTTACATTGCAATTCATAACAATAGCAAAATTACAGTTATAAAGTAGTGATAAAAATAATTTTGTAGTGTGTGGGGGATCACCACAACATGAGGGACTGTACTAAAGAGGTTACGTCCTTAGGATGGTTGAGAACAACTGGTCTAAGACATGTAATGATTATGTGACATGAAAGCAGATGGAAGGGCTGCATAACAGTAGAGAGGGGATTAATACAGGGACAGGAGAGACAGAAAAGGACAGTGGGAAGGGAAAAACCAAGAATAGTCTGTAAATAATGATGCATTTAATTCCAGCACTTTGGAGGCAGAGACAGGTAGAGCTCTCTTTATGAGTTGGAGGCTAGCCCTATCTACATGGTGAGTTCCAGGATAGCCAGGATTATGTAGGGAGACCTTTCCAAAATAAATGAAAATAAAATAAAGTAGCTTCAACAGCGCAAGTGCAGGAGATGATGGCTACTGTGTGACTTCTGAATTTCCACTCACACTTATCATTAATTGTTGAAAACAACGAATCCTTCTGCAGTAGAGACAAGTCAGTTTGATGGACTGGCCTCTGATTCTTCTTTGGATGGTGCTGTTAACAATTGTAAGAAACTGAGGACTTTCATATATATGGGGGGGGGTATCCAGAAGAGACAAAAAAGCAGCTCTAAAGGTGGTAGTCCATTCTTTAATCCTCACATGTAAAATAAATGAATGAATATTTCATTCATTCATTTATTTTACATGTGAACCTGCTGCTGGGCAGGTTCTGCTCAGCAGCAGTGGGTGGTGAGATCAACCTCAATGGCTGGTTCCATCCAAAGATGTCTTTATTAATTCTCAATAATTTTTAATGAGTGTGTGTTAATAAGGGCAGCATTTTTTTTTGGTTTTTTTTGTTTGTTTGTTTGTTTGTTTGTAGTTGCAGAAGGAAAATTCCAAAAAGAACTTTCCTAAGTCCTGTGTGAGCATGTCAAATATTTGAGTGGGCTGGAATTTTGATACAGGGAGTGGGTAATGACTCCCAGGTTTCTGGCTGGTAGAGGGTTTATATGTATTCCAGACTCCTGATTAAAACATCAAGAAGAAGAAACCTTCCTGCTTAATGCAAAGAATGCAAAGGAAATAGCTATACAGGAATGCTTTAATGCTTTCAGGGAAAGGAAGTACAGGATTTGAATCTGAGCTGCCTGACCCCAAAGCATCCTCACCACATTAGGGTCAGCTTCCACCAAGCCCTTGGACTGCACCAGCTGCCACCGCTCACCAATCCAGCTGTTGTCAACTGCCTAATTCAAGTTCTCCATGACCTGTTGGTGTGGGTGGGGCTAGGAAGAGAATTGTGTCTGGCTTTAAGGCTGCAGAAAACTCAGATGACTCAGAAAGGCAGATGAAGATGATGTTCTTGGAACCCAGAACTCTGTTCCTACTCCATCTGTTACTAGTATTCTGGTTCTTAGAGGATTTGTTGGGCACTTGTGCAGGTGAGCACTGAGCTGGGAGAGGGACCTCACTGTGTCCCTTCACTGTGTGGAGTGTAGCATGAAGGAATTTGGGGTATGTGTGTATTTGTCTGTATGTCTGTGTGACTGTGGGGTGTGTATGTGTATCTCTGTGTGTTTATGTGATTGTGTGATATATAAGTGTGTCTCTGTATATGTCTCTGTGTTTCTACTTGTGTCTGTGTGTATTGTTTGTGTATCTGTGTGGTGTGTGTGTGTGTGTGTCTATGTGTGTGTGTTTTTGTAAGTGTCCCTGTGTGTCTACTTGTGTCTCTGTGTGTTGTATGTTTGTGTCTATGTGGTGTGTGTATGTCTGTGTGGTATGTGTGTTTCTGTGTGTGTCTGTGTGGTATGTTAGTGTTTGTCTGTGTATATTTGAGCTGTATGTGTATTCACTGTGTGTCAGTGTTTCTGTATATGCATGTTTGTCACTGTGTGTTTCTCTGTGTGTATATTTGTGCATTTCTGTGCTTGCGCTTTTGTGTGAGTGTGTTTCTCTTCATGTGCATATGTCGCTGTGTTTCTCTCTGTGTGTGCCTCTGTGTTTCTGTTTGTTTCTGTGTGGAGTGTGTGTGTGTTTATGTCTATGTGCTGTGTATGTCTGTGTCTCTGTGTGTATATCTTTCTGTGTATTATGTGGGGGGGTCTGTGTCTATATCTCAGTCTGTGTGTATCTATGTGTCTCTGTGTGTGTGTGCTTCTGTATACCAGTGTCTATGTAGTATATCTGTGTCTTTGGTTGTATGTGTCTTTTTGTGAATGTCTGTGTTTCTTTCTATGTGCATGTGTGTATCATCTAGTTGAATCCCTGGAAAGATGCACATTTGTTAGTCATTTGGAGGAACTTTAATGTCTAAAGGACACTGTGGCTTTGGGAGGAAGGGTTTGACTTTCCTAGTATAGTGTTATAATTACAGACTCCTGAGAACTTGGTGGAGGCAGGATGGCCAATGGTTTTTCAGAGCTGGAAAGTTCTGCTCCCTCCCACGCAAAGAACTATATACGTCCTTTATCCTATTCAGTTTGCCCTTGCTTTTCACTCTAGCAGGGGCAGGCACTCTCCTGGATCATTCCAGCCTAATAAATTTCTCGAGTAAAGTTTCTTGTAATGACTTTCTTTGGATGGAACAGAGCAGAGTAGTGCAGAGAGCAGAGCAGAGCGGTAAAATCCTCTGCTGCTAGAACACAACTGTTACAACACTTGCATTAAGGAAACCATTCTCAGCAAGGGCTGTAACACATTGCTGAGGAAACCATGTTCAGACTTTAAGCTAAGCTCAGGCATTGGTTGTACTTTTGTGCTCAGGGATTGATAGGATTTCAAGTCCTGAACTTGGTTAGGGGTAGACTGTGTTTCTTTGGCTCAGTTCTCAGAACCAATGTGTTTATTTTGTTTTAAGATTTATTAATTTTGTACACAGTGTCTACAGGCCAGAAGAGGGCACCAGATCTCATCACAGAATGGTTGTGTCCCATGTGGGTGCTGGGAATTGAACTCCGGACCTTTGGAAGAGCAGCCAGTGCTATTAACCTCTGAGCTATCTCTCCAGCCCCTAAAGTGTTCTTTCACTGGCCTCTTTTACCGTAGAAAACCATAGCTCAAGGAGGAGTCAGGTCCCCAGAAACTTCAAACAACATTTTTGAAGAACTTGCTCCAACCTTGCTAAGTCTGGTCCTGGACAAAGATACAGAATCAAAATTTTCTTGTTCCTTTCATGAAAGTCAAATATTTTAAAATAAGTCTTGATATGTTATACATTAATGCCAGTTTTTTGGTAATTGTTAATCATAGACTTAGAAATTTTAATATCTTACATATTATCCCTAAGTCTTTTAATAATTTTTATATACCTTAAACAGCATACTCAAACTTGTTTAATTCATAAATGTTTTAGTTCACTTTTAAACATATGCACTTTATTTATTATAAATTTATATTTATGAAAAGAATATTTACCTTTTATAATTTTTATTTATTTAAGTAATTTTATCTTTTATCCTACTAACAATTTTTTTATTATTAAATTCCATATCATTTTACGGTCCTATAGGTAGAGCTTTCCTTTTTTATTTAAAGGTAGAAAGTCAGCAGTTTTGTTTTTTTTAACTTAGAAGATAGGGCAAAAACCCTGTATTAGGCCTTTTAAAATTCATTTGATTATTAGTATGTATTTAAAGAAATCATAGAGGTAAATATATCTTTTAAATGCTTGCATTTAAATATATGGATATTTTATATTTAAAGGCACAGACAGAAATCATTATAGTCTAAAGCAACTGTCAATTGAGAAATGTGTATCCTGGAAGGCATCAGAACAATCACCTCTTAAGCCCCTCAACAACAAAGCAACCTCAACATCTCTGTCATACCTGCAGCTGCAATTGTCCTTTGATTGTTGTTGTTGTTGTTAAAGACATAGCTCTCTATGTTAGTTCTGTTAACCCTACATATGTAGAGAGAAAGAACACTGACCCCAAATCATCATGACCAAATTAATTAAAGCAAGCTTTATTATTCATGTACATGGACTGTCTATCCCAAAATTCAGGGTTCAGGAGATCAGCCTTGGACATGTACTTCAGAAATGAGGGCTTCCCCCAAATGGAGATTTGGCAGGTGAATAAGTGGGGTTACAGAAGCAAAACATAAGCATAACAAGTTGGTCATAAAAACCTCCTAAATTAACTACATGGTT
This sequence comes from Sigmodon hispidus, assembly GCA_004025045.1. Classification (NCBI taxonomy): domain Eukaryota; kingdom Metazoa; phylum Chordata; class Mammalia; order Rodentia; family Cricetidae; genus Sigmodon; species Sigmodon hispidus. The sequence goes on from PVIH01004311.1 coordinate 56,916, forward strand.
GTAAAGTGATCATAACAAGGTGGTCATAGCAAGGTGATCATAAAAAATGATCATAACCTTTTGAAACAAAAGCATGGTTGCTGTTTCCTGAAACAGGCAGTGCAGAACCATTTATTTAAGATTACAGGTTTCTCAATCCTTGAGAAGTAGATTTACTCATAAACAGAAATGAATCCAGTTTCTATTTACTATAAGATGGCTTTTGAGCCTAAGGTGGTAGCAGGCTGATTTATCAGTGTGGTTGTGTATATATCATGTAAAAAAAATGATCAAAAATAATATGAAACATTAAAATCACACAATAAACATATTGAGCCTAAGATGGAAGCCTTGCTTTTTCTACAGTGATCAGGCCTCCTGCTGAGAAAGGCAGACTCAGACAGATGTACCTTGCAGAGGGGCTTAATATTGAAAGAGACAAATTCACAAAACAGGTTTCCAATGTAGAAACACAAACTATCATGCTACTATTAGTACCTAAATATTTACCTTTTATTATCTTTATTTAAAAGCTTGATTTTTAAGGATTGCTTTTACTAATCAATCCTATGCCTCATGGTAAATGATTGGATGGAAGTTTATATAAACTGTGAGAGCCTAAGGAAGTGATTTAAAGTATGTAAAAAAAAAAATGAGATCTAAAGATGATTCATGATGTAAAGACTTTGAAAGTTAATCAATGGATTCCTTATAAGTTATTAGTTAGCCATGGTAAAACACTGGCTACCACTATAACCACAGGCTCATACTTTTAAATTCCCTATAGGTCTTTTTTTTTTTCTAAATATAGAATTAAAACTTTCTCATTGTGGTGAAAACATCTCTGTCTACAGAAACATGTTAACTGATTTTTCTACACTGCAGATTTCAGTGCAGATTACAGATAGCAGTCATGCTTGCAACGTAGATGTGCTTGGCACAGGTCAAAGGGACTCCAGATGCATACTCTTGTCAGTCAAGAGTCTAAGTTATTCTGCCTACTGCTTATCCCGGAAGCTAGGCTCATCTTCCCCTGGAGTTGGGATTTCTTCCACAATCCGATTTTCCAGCGTATACAAGCCTGGAAGTTTCAAATGTATATCCAAGATAAAGATTTTTCCCTAAGCTGCTGAACTCACCCTTCTGTCCCTTGTCTATACCAGTCCCAGCAGATGTTCACTTAGCTGGCAGACACCATCTAGGGAGCAAAATGGCTTCAAAACAGCCTTTAACGTGCCAGCTTCGGGTGGACTGCAAAACCAGTGAGCTCTGGTTTTGCTGAAAGCCCTTGTTAGCCAGACGATGAAATTATTGTGACGTAATTTCCTCAGGTGTGCTACCACCACCTTCCAGCTTGAACCCCTGCCACTCCATAGCAGCTTGACCTTTGCTAGCTCCAGGTGGTCCTGCAGAAGCTGGGTAGCGAAGTAGGATAGCTAAGAAGATGCCCTCTGCCCTACTTCTAGCCTTTGACTGGCATTCCAACTTCCCTGGTTCCTGACAACGATATCCCGATTTTATCTGAGAAGTAGTTACAGAAAAGATTAGGTCGCTCCTTATCAGAGGAAAGGAAAGTGTCTCAAGTCTCTAAGGAATTTTACCAGCTCAGATCAACCTTAATTCTGTGTATATAACATCTTGGGCTTTTTTGTTGCTGTTGTTCTCCTTTTCCAAGTCACAGAAGCCCAAAGACTTGTCTGACTCAGGAAAGAGGTTCAGCGCTGACCAAGAAAAAGCATGCTTGAATCTGAAGTGAGAGAGCAAAACTCTACCCTGGAGTCAGGTTCTCAACCCAAACCTAGTCAGACAGGATGATCCTGAAACATCAGCTGCTCTGTTTTCACATAGAAAGGTCATTAGCCTAATCAGTATCCGTGTTGAGGCGATAAAACCCAATGTGTGAAAATTATAAAGTTGTCTGACTTCATGCAAGATTGCAGGGCGGGGCGGGATGCTGCTCTGGGAGGGTGGAGTCTGAACAGCCACAGTCGCCATGCTTCTCCGTGCCACTTTTTTTTCTCCACTTCCAAATTCTTTTCTGTAATAGAGTAAATTTGGGGCAGAGGAGCAGGCTTTTTTGTTCCAAATGCTTTATTCTGGGCCTCAGACTCCCCTGCTTTAACAAATGAAGAGCTTTAACAGGTGTGTAATCACAGAGGAGAGGCTCTCGGCTCCATTTCAGGGGATTTTAAAATTGTATCATCAAAAAGGAAATGTCCCCTTCATCCTCTGAAGCAAAAATAATAATTTAATAATTGACACGCATTTCTTATACTTGAGACTTGTATTAATATTTATGATTTTTTAATTATTATCAAAATTTTGTTCCCATGCCTATATTTATGTGACTGTTAAGCTACAATTTAATCAAATTTATGACATGGGTTCTAGCAATCTCCTATCAGACTCCATAGTGCAAACACATTGGATCTGAGAAGACCCAATTCTAGGCCCAGGGATTCTTTGATGATGAGCTCTTCTTGTGCTACAGGAAAGGAGATGCCTTTGGGCCCAAGATCAAAGGACATGTGGGAGCTGAGAACTGGACAATAAAGACAAATGATCTGTGGAAGAAGGAGGAGCAAGTCAGGAGTTTGTTGGCTGATGTCTTGGGACAGAAAGGCCAGGATGGAGGTAAGTGGACCGAGTTCAGTGCATATAAATCCAGCCCTGGTTCCTGAAGTCAGGGTGTGGTTAAGCTCATTGGACAAACCAGTGATCCTTCCATAAGAGACACAGAAGCCCACACTCTAGTAGACCACAAAATGTACCCTACCTTCCCTGGATCCCACTGGGAGCTGAGGTCCAGGGACAAGAAAATGACAGGTTTTTATCTGATGTGGACCAGGTCATCACAGCCTCTAGGTAACCTTGGGCTGTGAACTTGAGAGAAACCAGAGCACTGGAGGCTTCTGCCGCCTGGGCTACAATGGACAAGACACCCTCAACTTTGAACAGTCACACATGGATAGTAGCTATGCCCTTAACTCAGCAGAACAAGACCTTCTGGGAGACCTACTCAGCTCCAAGGGTACTTGTCTTCCTTAGGAACTTTCCACTGGATACAGGTACTGACTGTCACCAGGGTTGGTTCTTAGCACACAGGGGAATATTCCTGTGGCTGAGAGGATCCTCTCCATGGTACTTGTGAGAGTCTGGTTTCTCACTGGTGTGTACAAGGGTGGCACAGTCTAGGGTGAGGCCTGAAGTTTGAGGTGTAGTATTTTCTCCAGAACCACTGCAGGGTCTCTCAGATGGCAAATGAGGGATTCCCAGCTATTACCTGGATCTCATACAAGGCCCTCACATGCAAAAGAAAGGAGCCTATTCTTATTAATAGCCTCCATCTCTGGGGTAAAGGATGTACTAGAGGAGAGGAGAAAATAAGGTGGAAATGGTTAAATTCAGAGCCATCCTTATGGGGAGTTAAACTATAAGAGGAAGATCCAACTGCCAAGCTGTGCTACATATTCTAATGCAACCTACACGTGTCATGTGACCTGATCAAGACCGTCTTACCATTGCTTATCTCTTACTTTTAGAAAGGTCACATGGTAGCTTAAAACCATTTGTAACTTCAATTCTAGGGAATCCAATATGCTCTGCTGACTCTTGTGGGTACTAGGTGTGCACATGGTACACATACCTTCATGCAGGGAAAACATTCATACACATAAAGTAAATGAACCTAAAAAATATTTATAAGCTCCAGTTTTTTATTTTTAGTTAGCTTTATCCTTTAAAACAAAAAGGATCAATTATTCGTTAGGCTCGGAGAGGCACCTCCTGAAAACCAATGGGGGTGAGAGAGGAAGGGGACCAAGCACATTAAAGAAAGACAGAGTCAGTCTGAGTCGCATCAAGGTCTCATTTATTGAAGATAAGACAGGGTTTGATGCCCATAGGGGCAGAGGGAAGGGAGAGAGTAGAAAAAGTTTGCAGAAGCAAGGGCGGAAGGTCTCAAGGTCAGGGGAGGGCTGGCTGTTCTTTTGGCCATTGTGCTAATTTGAAAGTACCTCCTGTGGTTATGGTGGGGGGAGTGTTTGTGAAGACAGTTTTGCCAGACTCCAGGTGCTGTTTGCTTAGGGCAACAGGGGGCTATTGTTCCAGATGCTTTCTTGGACCCTAACAATTCCCCCTTTTCTTTAAAGAACAAATTCTCCAAAGGGTGGTTGAGAGAGAACATCCTGTCTTAGGCTATATGGAGAGCAACCTTACCATTGGCAACTTGCCTTGTTGAGCCGATCACTACGATCCTCTGTATGTTGTGCCCCCAGGGTAAGCTCCATACTAATTCCCGTCATTGGGTGTTCTCTAGCTGTTCGGGGTTGTCAGGGAAGAAGCTTATGGAACTGAAGCCCTCTCTCAGGAAGGACTGCGTCACACTCTGTAGGATCCTCCTGAGCCTCTAAGTGATGATAATGCACCAAAACCGAATTTTTTGTCAAAATAGAATCTATCTGATCCTTTACAAAGCATGTTAGGCGCTGAAAAACCCAAGGGCCAAAGGAAATAAGCAAAAGTAACCCAACCAAGGGGCCCAAAAAGGGAAGGAGATAGGGCAAGATCCCCCCCCAGGCCATCCAAACAGGACTCTCAAAGAAATCATGTCGCCGTTTCCCGATCTCTTCTTGATGTTTTTTAATTTGATCTCTAACAATACCAGACCTTTTCTGTAGAGAGCTGCGTATAGCTACATCGTAAGACGGCGCTGGCCTTGAGCACTCTCCCTGGTAAACAACTCCATATTTGACTAGGCCAAGGATCTGGCTTGCTTCTGCGTATCTGAGCCAATTGGTGATGCCCACATGGCTATCTTGGATTGGATGCCCTGAGGGTATTTAGCCAAGAGCAGGCTTCCCCCCAGGGTTCAGTTAGTTAGTTAGTTAGTAGAAACCAGATTGTAAAGGACCCGAATAAACTGCAGAGAGAAGGATCTGGTGTTGCGTCTTCCTTGCTGGCAAGGTTGCGCGTGACACTTTTCTCCTTGGTAATCACAAGGAGGGCCAAATAAGGTCCTAATAATGGCCTCAGGGTCCACAGGCTGATCAAATCCCGCCGTAATCAAGGAGAATCTCAGGAGCAGGCTCCACATAAACAAAAGGTCCAACGATGTATCATTCTTCTGTAAGGAAGCAGAATGAAAGAAAGAATTCTCAGGGCTTTTCCCTGGATTCACTCAGATTTTGTCAGCTGTTTTATTAGCTGCAGAATCTCTCTGTACAGCTTCAGTTTGAAATTTATCATATAGTTTAATCAGCCATTCTGGCAACCTTCTGGCTCCCCCTTCTTTAGAATTATAAATACAGGCTGAGCCTTTTTCCCAAATAATCACTGGGTCAGGGCCGTTCCATTTACCTGTTAATGGATCTTTCCATAAAGCTTGAGCGTTATCTGTCTGTGTGGTGGGATGCCAGAGGTGCTCCGAAGCAGATTTGCCATTAATGTCCACTGTCAGAAAATTTAAAACAAAAAAGGGCATGTGATAACAAAACTTTACTATTTCCTTTAAAGGAATATAATGTCTCCTGTGAAGCAAGCTTAATAAGGGTATTTTTTAGAGTTTGATGAGCCCTTTCCACTATGCCTTGTCCCTGTGGATTGTAGGGAATCCCAGTAATGTGTTTTATATTCATCTGGGAACAAAACTGCTTAAACTTTTGGCTAATGTATCCAGGCCCATTGTCAGCTTTTATCACTGTTGGCTGTCCCATAACAGAAAAAACATACATAAGGCGATTTATAACATCCTTTGTGGCCTCCTAGAATGGGTGAAAGCACAAATGAATCCACTAAAGGTATCAATGGTAACATGTACAAACTTTAATTTACCAAAGGATGGAATATGAGTAACATCCATTTGCCATAGCTGTCCTGGAACTAATCCTCTAGGATTCACCCCAACGTGGGGTTCTGGAAGTAGGGTCAGACAATTTTTACAATTCTTAACAATCTGTCTCACCTGCTCCCTAGTGATGGAAAATTTTAAACGCAGGGTATGGGCATTAAGATGATGAATAGCATGAGCTTCTTGAGTGAGGGACAATGAACTGTCTGTGAAAGGGCAGCAATGCGGGTAGCCAAATCAGTGAGTTCATTGCCTTGAGTTAGAGGTCCTGGCAGGCCAGAATGGGAGCAAATATGTCCCACATAAAAGAAATATGAGCGCTACCTAATAAGCTTTTGTATCTCAAAAAACAGCTGAAAGGTGGATGTGGTTGGCTGAATGACTGTAACCATTTCCAAAACATGCAAAGCTCTCACAACATAATGACTATCTGAATACAAATTAAATGGGGAGGACTTTATAATTGAAAAACATGACACACAGCAAACAATTCCACCAACTGGACAGATTTAAAGGTGGTGTGTATAAAATGAGGCTCACCCTTAATAACATACGAAGCTTTACCATTTTTGGAGCAATCAATAAAAACAGTTAGGGCCTCAGGAATAGGTTTCATTGAGGTATTTTTTAAGAAAATAAAGGAGGTAACATTTAAATATTGAATAAGCCTGTCACTAGGCATATGAGTGTCAAATGCTCCCTGAAATCCAGTATATAGAACAGCTCATTCATCTTGCCTCTGCTGTAACCAGGTAATCTGTTCCTTAGAATAAGGGGTAATAATAACATCAAGGTCTCTGCCAAAATATCGAACTGAAGTCCTGAGCCCCAAAAATATAAGTTGAGAAATCAAAAGAGGATAGGAAGGCTTGATAACTTTATCAAGGCTTTCTCAGCCTCTTTTAAAATGTCTCTGATAATCCCATAGAAACTGAAAAAGGCCTCAGGAACTTCCTCCCCTTTGGCCAACAACTCATTGATATTCTTTTCTACCTTATTCCAAGTGAAGGGATGAATGTCTGGGCCGCTTAGTATTAGCCAAGGACATTTCTCCCCAACATAACAGAAAAATTTTACAAAGTCTTTCTTCTTAACTCTTATTCCTCTCTCCCTAAGAGCTCCTTTCATCTCTTGTATAAATAAAACTTCCTTTGAGAGCGTCTTGCTCATGGTAGATGGGACGGCTGAACTTACCTCAAGACTTCCCGTGGTGCACGAGTGATGCGGTCCAAAGCAAAGAATAGCCAGGCTGCAAACTACAACCCCTAAAAAGCTAGGGAATAGAAGGAATTTAAGAGAAGGATCTCACTGGGAAGGTAGAAATAGAGATCTCCTGAGTAAATCGTGATCCTAATGTGGAGTGAGCAAGGGAAGGTGAGAACATGAGAGAAGGAGATGGTTGAGTGACAGGAGCAACAAAGGGAGAAAAGAAAAAGAAAAAGAAATGGATAACTTGAAAGAGGGAGCCACTGTGGGATTAGAAAGAAACCTGGTGCTAAGGAAACTTCTAAGAACACACAAGATGTCCCTGGCTAGGACTCCAAGAAATAGTGGAGAAAGTCCCTAAAGAAGACTTCCCCTAAAATCAAATAAATGACCACCCTAAGCATCATTATAGAACTTCATTCAGCAATGGATGGAGGCAGAAACAGAGATCCATAGCTAAGCACCAGATAGAGCTCCTGGTCAAGCTGAAGAAAAAGAGAGAAGGAAGCATATGAGCAAAGGAGTCAGGATTATCAGGAGGAGACCCACAGAGATGGCTGACCCAAGCTTTTGGGAGCTAACTGACTCTGAAACAATTGCTGAGGAAACTTCATGGAAAGGAACTAAAACCCTTTAAAGATAGACAACTGTTAAACTGTGTGGGCAGTTTGAGGAGCCTCTTGTAGTAAGATCAGACTATGTTCCTGGTACATGAACTGATATCTCAGAGCCCAATCTCTACAGAGGAACACCTAACCCAACCTTAATATTAGGATGAGGGACTTGGACACACTTCAATTGGACATGCCAGAGTGAACTGACTCACCTTGGGATTCCTAGTCCCCCTTGAGGAATGGATGGAGGATGGGATGGGGGAGGCTAAGGGAACACTAGGAGGGACTGAGAGAAAGAAAAAGAGGGGGAGCAGTAACAGACATGATAAAAATAACCTTTTTAAATAATAAAAATAAATCACATTACAGTTTTGTAACCCTCCCCTCTTCCAAGTCACCCCCCAGCTTCCCCCTACTCCATCCATTTTCACTCCTTAGAGAGGGTAAGGACTCCCAGGGTGTGTTAATGCAGTATGGCATATTCAGTTGATGTAGGACCAAGCTCCTCCCCCCAGGATCAATGCTGGGCAAACTGCTTTTCTGTAGGGGATGGGCTCCATACAACCAGCTCATGCACTAGGAATAAATCCTGGTCTCACTGCCATAGGCCCCATAAACTGTCCATGCCATCCAATTGTTATCAGTATTCAGAGGACCTAATTCAGTTCCACGCAGGTTCCTCAGCTGTCAGTTCAGAGTCAGGGAGCTCTTAATAGCTTGGATGAGCTATCTCTGCAGAATTTTTTATTATGATCTTGACCAATTGCTCATATAATCTCTACTTCCTCTCTTCTACTGGACTAGAATCTCAACCCAGTGCTTAGCTGTGGATCTCTGCATCTGCTTCCAACAGTTGCTGGAAGGTTCTATAATGACAATGAAGGTGGTCATTAATTTGATTATAGGGGAAGGTCAGTTTAGTCACTTCTCCATTTCTTGGAGTCTTAGCAGCTGGGGACATCTCTGCCTGTTCTTGGATATTTCCCTAGCACCAGGTTTCTCTCTAACCCCACAATGGCTCCCTCTATCAAGGTATCTATTTCATTGTTCTCCCTCTCTGTTCTTCCCTCCACTCAACCATCTCATTCCCTCATGTTTACTTCCCACTTCTGGCCTCCTTGCCCCATGATCCCAGTTATTCAGGAGATCTTTTCTATTTCCCTTCCCAGGGAAATTGATAGATGTCTCTCTTAGATTCCTCCTTGTTACCTAGCTGTTCAGGGTTGTGCATCACAGCCTGGTTATATTTTACATTATGTCTAAAATCCACTAATGAGTGAGTACATAGCATGTTTGTCTTTCTGAGTCTTCCATCCATTTTTATAAAACTTTCAGGATGTCTAGTATTCCACTGTGTAGATGTACTACAATTTTCTAAATTATTCTTCAGTTGAGAGACATCTACATGGTTTCCAGATTCTGGCTACTATACATAATGCCACTATGAGCAAATGTTGTTGGGGTAAAAATGTACATCCTTTGGGTATATGCCCAAGAGTGGTATTGCTAAATCCTTGGGTAGATTGATTATCAGTTTTTTAAGAAATCACCATACTGATTTCCAAAGTGGCTGTACAAATTTGCACTCCCACCAGCAATGGAATACCATTTCCCTTACTCCACATCCCCTTCAAGCATAGGCCCTCATTAGTGTTTTTTATCTTAGCCATTCCAACAGATGTAAGATGATATCTTAGAGTTGTTTTGCATTTCCCTGATAAGTAAGGATATTGAGCAGTTCTTTTACTGTCTTCTTACCATTTGAGATTCTTTTGCTTAGAATTCTCAATTTAGCTCTGTACCCCATTTTTAATTGGATTATTTGGTGTTTTGATCTCTAGTTTCTTGAGTTCTTTGTATATACAAGAAATCAGCGATTGGTCAAATGCAGGGTCAGTGAAGATCTTTTCTCATTCTGTAGGCTGGCATTTTTGTCTTATTAACTATGTCCTTTGCCTTACAGAAGTTCTCAGCTTCAGGAGGTCCCATTTATTAATTGTGCTTCTCACTGTTTGCACTACTGGTATTATATTTAGAAAATGGTCTCCTGTGTCAATGAATTCAAGGATATTTCCCACTTTCTTTTCTTATAAGATTAAGTGTAACTGGATTTATGTTGAAGTGTTTAACTCATTTGGATTTGAATTTTGTGCAGGGTGAAAGCTATGGATCTATTTTAATTTTTCTACATGTCACCATCCAGTTATGCCAGCACTACTTGTAGAAGAGGTTCTTTTTTCATTTTATATTTTTTGTGTCTTTGTCAAAGTTTAGGTGTTCATACATGTGAAAAAATGTCATGGTCTTCAGTTTGAGTCCATTTATCCACATGTCTTTTTTTATGCCAATACCAAACTGTTTTTATTACTGTAGCTCTAAAGTAGAGCTTAAAGTCAGGAATAGTGATGTATCCAGAAGTTTTTTTATTGAACAAGATTATTTCATTGATCCTGGGTTTTTTGTTTTCCCATGTGAAGTTGAGTATTGTTCTTTCAAGGTCAGTAAAAAACTATGTTGGGATTTTAATGAGGATTGCATTGAATTTGTAAATTGCCTTTGGTAATATTGTCATTTTTACTATGTTGATCCTACCTATCCAAGAACATGAAAGTTGTTTTTGTTTTGTGATATCCTGTTCAATTTCTTTCTTTAATGACTTAAAGTTTTTGTCATACAGATTTTTCACTTCTTTATTAGAGTAACCCAATATTGTAATGTTATTTGCAGCTATTCTAAAAAGTGATATTTTCCTGATTTTTTTCAGCCCTTTTAACATTTGTGTATAAGAGGGCTATTGATTTTTTTTTTGAGTTAATTTTATATCATGCCACATTACTGAAGGTATTTACCAGCTGTAGAAATTCTCTAGTAGCATTTATGGGGTCACTTATTTATAGTATCATATCTGCAAATAGTGAAAGTTTGATTTCTTCCTATCCAATTTGTACCCACTTGCTTATCTTTTGTTGTCTTATTGATCTCCCTAGAACTTCGAGTACTAAATATATAAATAGATATGGAGAGAGTGGGCAGCCTTGTCTTGTTCCTGATTTTAGTGGGATTGCTTTGTATTTAGTTTGATTGGGCGTTTGGATTGTTGTATATTGCCTTTATTATGTTTAAGTATTTTTTTTTAATCCCTGATCTCTTCAAGACCTTTACCATGAAAGAATGTTGGAGTTTGTCAAAGGTTTTTTCTGCATCTAATAAGATGATCATGTGGCTATTTTTTTGAGTGTGTTTATTATATGGTGGATGATATTGATAGATTTTCATATGTTGAACCATGCTTGCATCTATAAAATGAAGCGTACTTGATAATGGAGTATCTTATTTTATTTATGTTCTTGGATTTGGTTTGTCAGTATTGTATTGAGTATTTTTGCATCAATATTCATGAGGGAGTTTGGTCAGTAATTCTCTTTTTTCTTTTCTTTTCTTTCTTTCTTTTTTTTTTTGTATCTTTATGTCATTTGGGTATCAAGGTGACCGTAGCCTCATAGAAGAGTTTGCCAACGTTTCTTCTGTGTCTATATCTTGTTGAATTTCTCAAAGAACCAACTCTTTGTTTCATTGATTCTTTGTATCATTCTTTTTGTTTCCATTTTATTGATTTTTGCCTTGAGTTTAATTTCCTACCTTTAATATTTTTTTCTGGGTGAGTTTACTTCTTTTGTTCTAGAATTTTCAAGTGTGCTCTTTAGTTCCTTATATAAGATTTATCCAAATTCTTCATGGAGGCTTTTAGTGCTATGAACTTTTTTCTTAATAATACTTTCACTGTGTCCCATAAGTTTAAGTATGTTGTGAATTCATTTTCATTGAATTTTAAGAAGTCTTTAATTTCTTTGTTTATTTCTTGCTTGACCCTGAGGTAGTTCAGTTGAAAACTGTTCAGTTATCCTTAGTTTGTAGGCATTCTGTAGTTTGTGTTGTTATTGAACTCTAACTTTATGCCATAGTGGTCTGGTAGAAAACAAAGAATTATTCCCATTTTTTGTATTTATTCAGATTTGATTTATGCCCAATATGAGTTAAATGTTAAAGATGGTTCTTTGGTGTTTTTGAGAAAATGGTATATCTGCTTGTGTTTGAGTAAAAAGTTATATATATATATTATGATATAATATATGCATATATATTAAACTCATTTGAGTTATCAAATCTCTTAGATCTCTTATTTCTCTGTTAAGTTTCTGTCTCATAGACCTGTTCATTGGTGAGAGTGGGTGGTGGGTGTTGAGGTCTCCCACTATTATTATACAGGGTTTGATGTGTAGTTTTAGCTTTAGTAATGCTTATTTTACATATGTAGGTGCCATTTTATTGGGAGCATAAATATTTAGGATTGAGAATTTCTTGTTGAATTTTTTTCTGAGATGCAAATGTAATTTCCTTCCTGATTTCCTTTAATTAAAACTTTTTGTTTTTTTTTTTAGATATTAGGATATCTACACTTACTTTCCTCTTAAGTCTATTTGATTTGAATATATTTTCCTAATCCTTTACTCTGAGGTATTATCTGTCTTTGTAATTGAGGTGTGGCTCTTGTATGCAGAAGAATGATGAGTCCTGCTTGTGTATTCATTGTATTAGCCTTTGTCTTTTTAATAAGGGAATTGAGTTGATTGATATTAAGAAATGTTAATAACCAGTGATTGTTAATTTTTGTTATTTTGGGGTGGTAGTGTGTGTGTGTGTGTGTGTTTCTTCTTTGGAATTTCTTGCTGTGGGTTTATCTCTTGCTCATATATTTCTGAGTTCATCTAACTTACTTACTTTGGAATTTTCCTGTTAGTGCTTTCTGTAGAACTAGATTTGTTGATAGATATTGTTTAAATCTAGTTTTGTTGTAGAATATCTTCTTTTCTCTGTCTATGGTAATTGAAAGTATTGTTTGGTATAGTAGTCTGAGCTGGCATCTGTGGTCTCTTAGTGCCTGTGTAACATCTGTCCAGGACTTTCTGACTTTCAAAATCTACATTGAGAAGTCAAGTGTTATTCTGATGTGTCTGCCTTTATAAGTTACTTGGTCTTTTTTTCAGCTTTTAATTTTTTTTTATTTTATAGGTTTAGTGACTTGATTATTATGTGGCAAGCAGGCTTTTTTGGGAGGAAATCTAGTCCATTTGGTGTTCTGTAAGTTTCCTCCATCTTTATAGGCATTTTCTTCTTTAGATTGGGAAAGTTTTCTTCTATACTTTCGTTGAATATATTTTCTGTGTCCTTGAGCTGATATTCTTCTCCTTTTATTTCTATTATTTTTAGGTTTGGTCTTTTCATGGTGTCTCAGATATTATGGATGTTTTGTGTTATGACTTTTTTGACTTAGTGTTTTCTTTGACTGAGAAATCTGTTTCCTCTATTGTATCTTCCAAACCAGAGATTCTCTCTTCTATCTCTTGAATTCTGTTAGTTCCTGTTTGTTTACTCCAATTATTCATTTTCAGCATTTCCTTGGTTTGTATCTTCTTTATTGCTTCTATTTCATTCTTTAAGTGTTTAACTGTTTCCTTCATCTGTGTCATTGCTTATTCTTGGTTTTCTTAGCTTTCTTTCTTTTTTTTTTTAAAAAAAAAAACTTTATTTATTTGCCTTGGTGTTTGCCTGGAACTGGAACTACAGACAGTTGTTAGCTGCCATGTGGGTGCTGGGAATCGAACCCCGGGTCCTCTGGAAGAGCAGACGGTGCTCTTAACCGCTGAGCCATCTCCCTAGCCCCTTCTTGGCTATCTTGAATGGATTTTTTTTTCTTCTAACTTTCATTTATCTTTTCCTCTATTTCTTTAAGAATTTTTTTTATTTCCTATTTAATTTCCTCTTTAGAGGCTTCTAGCATCTTCATACAGCTATTTAAGATTGTTTTCCTCTGCTTCTTCTATATTGGAATGTTTAGATCTTGCTGTTACAGAACCACTAGGTTCTAGGGATGCCCTATTGATCTTTATGTTGTTAAATATATTTTTGCACCACCATCTCTTCCTCCAATGAGTGCAAGCATTTGGGCCCATAGGTGCTCTTGGTACAATTGGAGCTCTTGGCAAAATTGGAGCCAGTAGAGTCTGTCTCCTGAAGCAGTTGAGGTCCCCAGGGGATAAATGGGTTTGGGGGATGGAGTGAGGCTTATAGCCTAGAAGTTTCAATGAGGGAAGGTGATAGGTTTTAAAAATAAAAATGTTATAAATGTATTAAAATAATAAAATATTACAAAATGATGAAAATTATTTTAGTGAATAAAGATGTATATATAAAGATTATATGGGTATATATGGCTACATAATGAAAAACTTTTATAAGTGAGAATGGTAAGATTTTTAAGGATAAGACTTAAAAATAATATATATGATATTACTTTCTAAAGTCTAAGATTAACAATAACAAAAATGGCTATAATGTATATCAAATCAAGGTGAGAGTGGGGTGGGTGAATTGGTGGTGGAGTACTGGAAGAATCCACTAGAAATAGGATTATTTCAGAGTCACATAGAAAGCTAGTGCAAAGGAAACTCCTAAATATCCACAAGGATGATTCCAGCTAAGACTCTTAGCAATAGTGCATATATATTCTGAACTGGCAACTTGCTGTGATCAGTGGAGGTGTCTGGACCCCAACCATGCCACAAGACCTTTGACCTACAGTCTGTCCTGACTATGGGATGTGCTTGGGTAAGTGTGCCATACAGATTTTAGGAGTGGCCAACCAATGACTGTTATAAACTCAGTCCCATGTTAAGAGAGTAAACCACTCTGACACTGCCTGGAGTGCTAGGATCTAGAGCCTGGGTAGCCCAGAGACCTGGGATAGAAACAAATAAGACTATAAAAAAAATTAAAATAATGATGCTTAACTATTATGCTACACTTATAGATCGAAGGCTAGCCCAATTGTTATTAGAGAGGCTTCATGCAGGAGTTGGTGGAAACAGATTCAGAGACCCACAGTCAAGCATTAGGCTGAGCTCAGGGAATCCTGCTGAAGAGAAGAAAGAAGGATTTGAGGAGGCAGAGATGTCAAGGACATCACAAGAAAACCCACAGTATTAACTATTTTGGGCTCATAGAGGATCATAGAAACTGAACTGTCAACCAGGAGCCTGTATGGGATTGATCTAGGCCCTCTGCATATGTGAGACAGTTGTGTAGCTGGTCTTCATGTACGACTCCTAACAGTAAAAGTAGGGGCAGTCTCTGACTCTTCTGCTGGCTTTTGGGACCCTACTCCTCATAATGGGTTGCCTTGCCCAGCCTTAATACAAAGTGAAGTGTTTAGTCTTAGTATAGCTTGATATGCCATGTTTTGTGGATACCCATATGGGAGCCCTGCCTTTTTCTGAATATAAATGGAAAATGAGTGATCCTAGGGGGAAATGCAAATGGTGGCTGGGGGAAGAACTAAGGAGAGGAGAGAGGGGGAACTATGGTCATAATTTAAAATTAATTAATTTTTAAAATAACTAATAAATATATCAAAGTTTCATTTAATAATAATTTAATAATTTAATCTGGCTTTTAAAATATTATGTGATGTTTACAAGTATCAGACTGGTGTAACTGGTCTTCTTAAGTGGTTCTCTACCTTTGGGTCATGACACCCTTAGAATAACATCTTGCTTAACAAATATTTACATTATGATTCATATCAGTAGCAAAATTACAGTTATGTATCAACAGAATAATTTCATGTTGTGGTGGACACAATGACATGAGAAATTGTATTAAAGGGTCACACAGCATTAGGAAGGCTGAGAACCATTCTTCTAGATGTTTTCCATGTGGGATCTGCACTGCTTTCTCTAACTACACTGAAATGTCATCCACCATTCCTACTTTTCATTGGTGGCTCAGTATGGATATATCCCTCCAATATGAGTAACCTGTTAGGTCTATGGCTTTGGGGTGTAGTAGAAGTTGGATATACAGTTTTTCAAACATTATCAATTCATTCATCACCATTCATTGGTCCCACTCTAATTTCCTACAGGTTATCCCATTGGATAAACATTTTTTGGTATGTAGTGAAATATTGTTGCCTGGTTTTAGAATTCCCCCTAGGGTGGTGTGCTCCAGGGCTCTAAAGAAGTCTGTGCCTCTGAGGGGGACAATCTGAGGTAATAGTCAACTGGTAGACCTGTATAGACAAGACCACAAGATCTGGATAAAGACAATTTTCTAGAACTCCTGGTGTTTTCACATCTGTATCAGTATCTCCTGAAGGAAAGGTTCAGCTATAGACCTTTGGCTACTAACAATAGCTCCAGGGAGTGGGAATGTTGATAGAACATATGAAAAAAAATATAGACATCATTTTATGTTTGTACTCACTGGCTATGTTAACCCTTCATGTATGTTACTATCTGGGAGTTCCTCTATATAAGAGGATGAAGGACATTTCAAAATGACTTGCATCAAACATATCCTCTGTAATTATGTAAACTCCCTTTGCTCATAAGGGCCTCTCTCATTTCCCCACTCTTTGTTATGGTTTCTGTGCACCTCGATGATACATCATGATAAATTTTCTAGAAACTACATGCAACTCTTTTTAGAAAAAAAGAAGATATTTTTTAGGTTCTATTTTAGCTACTGCTTCTGCAGTAGTCAATGCTATAGCTTCTGTAGCTGCTTTCACAGTGGCCCTGACTCGACAGTACACACTGCCCACTTTGTTAATCAGCTTGCTTTAAAACTTCTTTGACATTGGCAACACAAGAATGTACAGACTCAAAAATAGAAGCTTCATTACACACTTTGGAAGCTGTGGTTTTTCACCTAGGAGATGCAGTACAAGCAATACAACATCATTTAACTCTACAGTGTCCTGCTGGCTTTACATATGTCTGTGTTACTCCTTTATACTATAACAAATCCAGATAAAATGAGATAAAATTAAAAATTACTTACTGGAATATGGTGTCATAAGGATGTTTATTTAGACTTATTAAAACTGAGGCAATTAATTGGTGTCCTAGGCTGTGGTCATCTTGAATTCAATTCTCTGTTGTTGCTGGTCCAAAACTTATTACAGAAGGCATAAGGTTTAGACCCTTTTAACATCCTTTAACTTGCATTCAGCATTATGTACAAACTATTTTTTATTTAAAATAATTTCCCCCATACCCACTACTGTTCCCCCTCCTCCCCTTCTCTTACTGAGCCTCCTCCACCCAATTCCATTATCCATTTTACAAGGAGGGCAAAAACTCTCAAGGCCAGTGAATTTGGTCTGGCATATTCAATTGAAGTAGTATCAAGGCCTCCTACAAGTCAAGGCTGATTGAGATGTTCCTTTGTAGGGAATGGGTTGCAAGAAGCCAGTTCATGTACCAGGGATAAATTCTGCTCAGACTGCAAGAGTCTTCTCAAACTGCCCTTGCTGTTTGACTAAGTGTCACAAAGGTGTCTCATCTGTCATTTCAGATCCAACAGTTTAAACTATTTATGTTGATGATTCATTTGGAAATTAGGGAACATTTGTTGGTGTAAGGCATATCAATGTGTCTTAGACATTCAGATGCAAATTGCTCATCTAATCTTAAAAAGTAGGGAAAAAAAGGCTAAATGGGGAGACAGAGCAACCCAGGGCATGCTCAGAGGCCATAAGAACTAAAGAAGGAATGGTAAGTCTGTTGTAAGGAGCTGATAGGTGGAGCTAAGAAGGGAGGGACACTTTGCAACAGGAATCTTCAGGGAAGCAATGACAGCCTGGCCCTACTCTTGGTCTTATAGCTAGCTGTTCCTGGGGGACTCAGAGGGGTCCTGTCTCCTCCTGAGGGGGATGAGCTCTAGCAGGGTAGGAATCATTCCTGTCAGAAGGGGAGGAGTACAGAGTGAGTCAGAAAGCTTGAGAACAGTGCAAATGGAGAGAAAGGAAATGAATAGGGAGGAGAAGAAGGCCTGAAAGTCCATGAAGTTAAGGCAGAGGGTTGGGGGTGGAGGGGTGGAGGGTGGATACTTAACTAACATACTTCCTGAGCCTAGAAGCCTTTGTAAGACATGCTCCTGGCTGACCTACATGGTGTGGTCACAGACTGGGGAGGCTTCCTTGTCAGCTAGAGGACACGCCTAGAAGCTCTTTATCTCAGAGCTGGATGAGTAAGTGGCCTTCTGGGAAGGGGCTAGAGTGTCATATAGCGGGTGTCTAGCTCAGTAGAGGTGGGCCTTTTAGTGTCCTCTGCCCTCAAGACACACAGAAGGTTGGTGAATATCTGCATCTCATGGGCAAGGTCTGAATGCTGTGTCCTGAGAGAACCTGAATGGTGTCTGGGCACCTTGTGTGGGGACAGTGACCACGTAGAGAGAGAACTGAGGCATTTAGGGGATTAAAAGTGGAAGAAGCATGTGAGTTACAAGCAGCTGGAGAAGAAAGGGCAGTGTTGGCAATGAATGGCCTGCCATGGAGGTGAAGGGAATGTTGGCATCTGGAGCTGAAAACTGGTGCCTGGTGTGGGGGAGGGTGAGCAGAAGGGAAGGATCTGGCAGGTGTTGGCAGGGAGGAGCTGGGGTCTGGAGTCAAAGGACAGCTTCAAGTCACCCAGCTGAGTGGGTGCACTCCCCTGCCTTTCTGGATTCCAGTGGTACTTGTATAAAACTATTCTTATAAGGTTTAAAAGAAATAACTTTTGGCATGGTTTTGATGGTGCAGGACATTAATCCCAACACTTAAGAGGCAGAGGTAGGCTGATCTCTGTGATGCTGAGACCAACCTGGTCTATAGAGTTAGTTCTAGAATAACCAGAAAAGTTACACAAAGAAACACTGTCTTCAAGAAAAACCAAAGAAAAGAAAAAAAAAAAAAAAAAACAAAAACACAACTAATTTTCCTTTTTTGTTTATTTGAATTTTAAGAAAAGGTCTCCTATGTAGCTCCGGCTGTCCTGATTCTTGCTATGTAGATCAGGGTGGCCACGAAGTCACAGAGAATTTGCCTTGAACTCATATATCAGCGTGAGTCTGCTTCCTGGTGCTAGGATTAAATTTAGGGCCCCAATGCCTCACTTGAAAAATTCACTTTCTTTCTTTCTTTCTTTCTTTCTTTCTTTCTTTCTTTCTTTCCTTCTTCCTTTTATTCTTTATCTTCCTTCCTTTCTTTTTCTTTTTTTAAAGATTTACTTATTTAGTAAGGTATATTGAAAAAATGAGCTTTGGACAGAACAATATAAGTGCTTTATCTTTCTGAGCATCAAATTCCATTTGGTTGCTAGGAATTGAATTTAGGATCTACTGAAGAGCAGCCATTGTTTTTAATTGCAGATCTATCTCTCCAGCCCAAAAATTAATTTTCTTCATGAAAAGTATTGCAGAGGACAGTACATCTTTCTTTCTCCTGAGCAAAAGCCTCTCACTGATCCTGAATTTCATGGTTTCAACAGTGAATTTTCAGGATTCCATGTTCTGCTCCTCAAAGCTTGGGTTATAGCTATGTACAGCCATGCTTTGCTTTTTATGTGGGTGTTGGAGAATGGGTATCAGTTCCAAGTATTTGCAGAGGCTGTACTCTTACCCACTGAGCCAGCTCCCCATCACCTGGTTGCTTGTTATTAACATTATCCCCACTGTATAGTTTATGATACATTGAAACCTCCTGGCCCAGGTGGTGTTATAAGCATGCATGGTCATACTCCGTGTGAGTTAACTTTTTTTGTTATTTTATTGTTGTTGTTTGAAATAGGGCTTCTAATGTAACAGCCTTAGCTGTGCTGAAGCTCACTTTGTAGATCAGGCTGGCCTTGAACTCACTGAGATCTGTCTGCCTCTGACCCCAACACCAAAGGCTTATGTCACCAAGTCCAGCAGTGAGTTAATTTCTTAATCACCTGAAGGACCTGCTGACATTTTCTCTTTCTATGTCAGTTTTTGTAACACTACTTTTCTTTGAAGATATTAAAGACATTCCCCATCACGGTGGTGCATAGACTACACCTGATGAACTGTGTGGATTTATCATTGTCACTCAGAATCGGCAGTGCACCAATGTAACCCCTCAAAAGCATTGCTGACTGGAGACAGAAATATTTTATCTGTCCGATCTGCTTCAAGTCTCAGCATGACTCCCGAGTTTTAGATGATACACATTTCTTCAGTAGAATTTCCATCTTTCTGTTGGTTACAGGGCACAAAAGGCTCTCTGTAAGAAATTGCCTCATGAAATAGAACAGGATCTTCCCGGACTCAACAGTAACTCTCAGCACCCACAGCTCCCTAGAGCTGCACCAGCTGCTGCTCCACCCAGCAGGAGCCTGAGCTCCTCCTTCTAACTCATCTACATAACACTCCACGTTTCCATAGAGATCAATTGTGTGCCTGAGTCGGCCTCAGTCTTCATGGAAAGATAAAGGTCAGCGATGGTGGCATTGTTCCTGAATGCCTTAATTCTTTCCCAACTGCTGCGGGTGTCCTGTGAAGGTGAGATGAGAACCGGGCAGAGAAGGAAACTCAGTCTGTGCCTGTGGTGTGGGGTCTGGCAATGACAGTGTGCCGGAAAGCGGTGTGTGAGGAGAGTAGGAGTCTGTTGGATTCCCTGGGGAGGGCTGTATCAGAAAATGGTCGGAACAACTTTAGTATTTAAGGGTCCCTGTGTGACTTTGGGGAATGGGGTCTTTGACTGTGACTTTAGTGTGGTGTTCGACTCCTGGGGACATTTTCTGCTCAAGATAGCTCCTGCGTTAATTAAGTTCATGCCAGGCCATACATTTTTGTGTTTTCCTGCTATAACTGACGTACTTAGTATGCTTCAGTCTATGGGAAGCTTCCCAGTCAATTATTGCTCAGCTGCATGAGTAAGATGAGGATTTTGAATGACCCTCACCCTAGAGCAACATGAAGTGAGGTATTAATGTCAAATGGGCTTTTGTGAAGTGAATATTTGGTGCAAGGTGTGTGTGTGTGTGTGGGGGGTCTCTATGTGTTATTCTCAGTGGAGGTGATAGGCAAGCTCTTAAGGTAGTAATGATGACAGAGGCATGTAATAAAACAAGCAATAAGGGAGGGAAGAAGAAGTAGTGTCCCTCCCACCAGGAAGGTCAAGAGGAGCCATGATGGGTGTGGTGACCAAGAAAAGGGGAGAGTCAGTCGGGGACGCTTTTCGGAAAGAGTGTCTGGGCAAGTGTGGACAGGAACTCAGTAGACTCAAGGACATTGTTTCAAATTTACTTTGTATTTACCAAATGTGTGGTGACTCCCCCCCACGCTCTATTCTGCTACAATTTGAACAAAAATGCTGGGATGTTGTTTGTTTATTTGTTTGGTTTTTCTCAATTTAATTTCTTACTGATTTTTTTGTGGATTTTTACATCATTCTACTACTCACCTCCCCCTCCCTTTCCTTCTTCTCTTTATACTTCACCCTCTCACCTGGATGAAAGAAAATATAATTTCAAAGAAAAAGAAGAATCTTATAGGATCTGCTGTGTGACACAGTGAGCCAGTCACACAGTCCTTTACTCCATGTTATTACTTGCAAGTGCTCATTGCAATGAATCATCATTCTGCTTCTAAGGTCTCTGGTTTTTGTTAAACCAGCAATACTGATTTCTCCCTGAGGCTCCTCTTGGATATTCTGTTGTTTTCCTGTGTTACGTACATCGTGCAACTTTGGTTCTATAGGGCTGACCCCTTCCCATGTTTCAGCAGATCATAGAAAGGGTGGATATAATGAAATGAGCCAACTCACAGCCCTGATTCTGGGTCTGAGTTGTTGCTGAGTTGGTTAGCCTGCCAGATCTTCCTCATCCTGGACACCAGGGTGACCTCTCCAGCTCTGCCCTGGCTAGCTCACCCTGCACAGTAAGTAGAAAGTGGCTGGGCCTGTTTTCTATCTCTCTTGACCCTAGGCTGGCTTGCCAATATCAATACCACCAGAGTCATCTCTATTATATTTTCCAGGAGAGGTGTAGGGAACTCTCTTCTGTGTGTTCCAGTTGTTATGCTCATGTGTAAGAATTTCCACCAGGGAGGCTGGACACGTTATGAATGGGAATTTTATTGCTACCTACAGAGAATGAGAACCCAGGTCGATCACCTCGCTCTGCAAAGCAGAAGGAGGAAAGAGAGCATTGCCCCAATTGAGGGGGGTGTTTTACAGAAAAACCTACATAATCAAGATGCCACACAACTTGATGTTTCAGGAATGGGCAAAGGGGTAAGGTGCAGCAGCCATTGGAGTTTTCTGGCGCGAATCCAAACTTTGAATCCATTGGCTGCTGTGGAAGTTCACTCACAGACCTGGACCCTGCCCCTAGAATGAATCCAGGTCCTTACACAGCCAGTGAGGGGCAGGGCCAGTTCTTCCTCCTTCATGACACAGGGGCCAGCTTTTTTGCCTGGTGGAAACATTGAGGGTTGAGGAAATAGTGGAGGCATCTTTCCCATGCCTATGCTGCCCTTTGAAAGGTTATTAATAGGGCCAGCCCTCCCATACTCATGTCCTCAGGGCTGGCTGACTTCATGGCTCCATAAACAGGGCTAGGTCCTCTGCCATGCCCAGCGAAGATGCAGGCCCTGTTCTCCAGAGTGCTGCAGCCAGAGAGGTGTCAGCCTAGGTTTCTAATTCTCATGACCTCAGGGACAATTCTTTTACCTGTCACAGACCGTGAGGGCTGTGGAAGCTTCTCTGCCTTGTCCAAACCACCTTATTTCAGATAAAGAGTGGGTCCAGATTTCTCACATTTACACTCTTGGAGCTATCTCTACCATACCCCCATTAGCAGGGTCAGCTCTATTGTCTTGCCCTGGCAACGGCCATAACCTGCTTCTTCTAGCTGGAGATGGGCTGGGTCAGTTCTCTCACCTGCCACAGGCGGTGAGGGGTGAGCATGGAAACCCTTCCACCTCATGGCAGGAGAGAGAGGCAGAACCAGTTCTCCTACTCTCATGCCCTCAGGGCCAGCTGACCAGCATTCTTTTGAACAATAAGCTCTGTAATGGTGCCTAGGTGAGGTACCTGCATTATCCAGTACTGTAGCTTGTGATGAAGAGGAACAGTTCTCCCTAGTGTTGTAGCCACAGTCCTACTCTGTGCTTCCCTATTCTTTCTACCTTGGTGGAACAGAAACCATAGACATGACCATGGCTCCTGTATGGCCATGGGCACACAACATAGTTCTTGCAGGCAGCTCAGACCAAGGTATCACCGTGGTCCTCAGTGACAAGCAGGCCACCGACATCAGCACATTCGTCACTGCCTTTACCTCTTCAGATCTGCCTCTTCCCATAGGACATGAACCATTCTGCCTGTCTTTTATACTCCATCATATATTATAATAGAGCTGGTCCATCCAGGTTGGCTCCAATTCTCATTGTGAGTCCTAACTTTCAGATGCTATACATTTCTTCAGCTGAATTCCCATCTTATATACTTGAGCTTTTTCACTGTAGTCATGGAGACTACATGCACAGATGCATGCATGCTGTCATACTTAGCTCCAGTTTCTGATTTCCTGTCAACTCTCTGGTAAAATTCTTTATACCTTCATGTATTTTATATGACTATTTTATTAATATACATATTTTTTTTCAGAGGATGTTTTTCATAACTATGGAAATATTCTGTGGGTTTTTTTCTCTGTAAGTTCATTAGTAGAATTTATAACATTTAATTACTTATATAAAATAAGCCATTCCTGCATCGCTGTAATAAAGTCGACTTGATCATTGTGGAGGATGTTCGTAATATGTGCCTGTATTTGATTTTCAAGCCTTTTCTTCATGATTTTGCATCTGTGTTCATTAGGGAAATCAATTTATGATTTTGGATTTTTGTTGTGTCTTTTCCTGGTATAGATGTTAGAGTGATCCTGGCATAGATAAAGTTTGAGAGTGTTCCTTATATGTCTCCTTTTAAAAAATTAATTTAAGAAAGATTGGCTGTAGAGCTTCTTTAAAAATCTGGTAGAATTCTACTGTGAATCCATGTGGGCCTGGATGTGGGCTCTTTTATTATGTTTTTGTTTGTTTGCTTTTATCAGAAGGATACTTATACTATCAATCTCCCTTTTATTATGGTTCTGTTTATGCTGTTGATGTCTTCATGGTTTAACTTTGGTGGGTCAACTGAATGTATACATCTATCTTATTTTTAAATTTTGATTTTTCAACATTATGAAGTAGAGGTTTTTAATTATTCCTTTATAATATTTGAACACATATCACACTCTTCCGCCTAATCAGCTTTACTAGCAAATGTTGATTGCAATGAGCCATGGATCTTGTTCAAAGCCTCTGGTTTCTGGTATACTTTCATCACTGCAATCTCACTGAAATTCTTCTGCAACTGATATCCCGATATCCTGCAGCAACCATGAGTCATTAAGATCCTGCAGGTATCTTTTCACGAGGCCAATTACTTCATAAGCTCCAGGAGGTCCTAGAATGGGTAGATGTTTAGGTGGGGCAACTCAAGGTCCAGCTATGGATCTTGCTAATAGCTGAGCTGGTCAGCCAGAGCCACTGGGGCCACCCACCTGAACTAAGGGGGAGGAGACAGCTCCTCTATGTAAATATTATGGCACTGAGGGGAAATGTACCCTTGGTGATAGAATTAGAATATACCTACAGCTTTGAAAGGAAAAATAGTCTGGCTATTAAAAGCCAGGCTATACCTATGACTGTGCTCTGGTGGAGGATGTTTTCCCCACAGGAATGTAGCAATTCTACTCTTTTCTGAGGGGTCCCTTAAAGCTCAGCTCTACTACACTCTGCTAAGAATTTCCTAACAAATATTGTTACTTCTATTCTCCACTCTGTTAAGGAAACCCCTGCAAGAATGTAGCAGATTTTTTTTCTGCTCTAAGGAATGTTGTTACTTCTATGATCAGTACTACTTCAGCAAAGAAACTCACCCTAAACTCATTCAGTAGGTTTATTGGGAGGGAGGATTCCAGGAGGTAGCTGCCTCTGCCAAGGTGGAAAAAGGCAGCTCCCAACTGAAGGGACACAAAGCTTAGGGTGTCTTAGGGGCAGAATTTTTACAAGATGAAGATTTTCAGGGTGGGAATTGGTCCAATTTAAATCTTTGAGTTTGGACAAATTCAGATACTGGCTAGATTTTATGCCCAAGAATTGGTTGGTTTCCTGCTCAGGGATTGAATCATTTCATTCTCCATTGGTCAGGGTAGAGTGTATTTCTTTGGCTCTTGTTTCAGGGCCAGAATGTTTTGTTTTGGTTTGGTTTATTGATCTGCTTTCAGGGTCAGGGTGTGTTTCTTTGCCTCTGGTTTCATGGCTTAAGTGTGTTTCTTTTACTGGCTCTGGTTTCAGTGTCAGAGTGTGTTTTTTGGCTGGCCCTTTCACCCTATACCTTAATGCCCAGGCCATTAGAGTCATTTTTCCTCCACTGTGTTGGGGCATGGGCCATGTAGGTTGAGACTAGCTCTCTTGCTTAGGGTCCAGCAAAGGGCAAGGCTAGTTTTTCCAGGCCCAGCCAAGATCAGTCTGGCCCTGATTTTTAACACCCATGGTTCTTATGGCCCCCTCAGGTCACACAAGACACAGACATCAACACAGACCCCCGATTCAGCTAGACCCTTGGCAGCAGCTTGGTCTGCATATCACCACTGCCCCAGGCCTGGGAAGTTCGGAGGTTGGCAAGGCCCCAGGAATAGTGTGGCCTTCAGATACAAACATGAACCTAGAACTCAGGCATCCACATGGCTTTCTATGGTAATAAGAGTCTTAGGTACTGACACAAACCCTGACTCTGGTGGGAAAAAAGACCCATATATGGTCCTCAACTACAACAGAGTCCAGGACATCACCATTGCATTGGCTAGCAGCACAGGCCCCTAAGATCTGTATGTTGCAAGCTACAGCATGCATAGCTCTTGGACAGCAACATGGTCCAAGGTGTTTGATCAGACCCCAGGCAACCCCTATAGCATTTGGTTGCAGCAAAAGCCAGAAACATTGAATAAGGCCCTGGTAGCTATAGACCCATAGACACACACATGACCCTTGACAATAACCCAGACCCAGATAGCACCACGGCCCTAAGTGACAGACAAGACACTCAGACCAGCATGGTTCTGGTGGTAACAAGGCCCTTAGACACCAACCATTTTACATCTTTCCACTATAATTTCTCCTTCTGTCTCTCACTTTCTCATTCTCTCCTCCTTTTTTCTTTTATGCTATAACCAAACACTCCACTTGGCTTCTCACACCCCATTCTAACTTTAATTCCTCAAGGCAGAGCTAACTATCACCTTTATCTTCCCCCTTCAGGAACTCATATTTTGCACTATGACCTCGTAGTCTCATTTCCAGAGATGTCTTGTAACCCCTGTTTCATGGCCGGAGGATATATTGATGCCTCCTTCATGTACTACAAAGAGGACAAGAGAAGCAAAAAGTATTGTGATCTTAGGATCAAGAGACAAGAAGCAGATAAGATCTGGGAGTTGGAAGAACTGCAGGAGCAACTCAAGAGGATGCTGGCTGAGATCATGTCCCAGAAGGATCAGTATAGAAGTGAGTAAGCAAGCAGAGACAAAGTACACAATTCAACTCTAGTCTCTGAAGTCAGGGTTGGGAGCTGGACAGTATGATTATTGAATAAAACAGTGATGCTTCTGTAAGGGATATGGGACTTGACTCTAAAGAAGTCACAGGATATGCCCAACTATCCTTATAACTAGAGGTTCTTGAAAAGTAATGTGACAAGTCTCTGCCTGGTATGGCCAGGCATTCACATCCTCCAGGCAACTTTCGGCTGTGAAACCCAAGGAAACAATACTGCAGGCTTCTGGCGCTTAGGCTATAATGGACAAGACTTCCTCACCATGGATCCAGTCAACTTCAAATGGCAAGCGTGTGTGCCTTCAGCACAATCCACCGTAACCTTCTGGGAGATGCATGGCCCCAGGGAGGATCATATTAAGGCTTTTCTGAATGGCATATGTGCTGGCCGTCTCCAGGGATATTTGGAGAACCAGTTTATGGATACAGGTACTGACTATGGGCAGATGGGTTCCTCCACTGAGTCTGATCATATTTTTCCACAGTGCTTATGAGGTGCTGGGTTCAAACTAAATTAGACAAGCATTACATAGCTAAAGTAACACTCAGAAGGAGTCTGAAAATCTTCTCCATAGGTATCTCTCACATGAATTCAAACTGCAAGTCCCAAAATATTTAAAATCTTAGATTTAACTTCATGACCCCACTTTCTGGGGTGTTCACTTTGAAGAACTAAGACAATTGGACTTGTAGAGTACTGGTTCTGTTCCATACATGAGGTCATCATGATGAGGAGTTGAGATAGACTTCTGCACCTGAATCTGTGTCATGGGTCAAACTTATTCTGCTCTTGTTCTGGTCTTGATTTAGAAAGATCGAGTTCAATGCTTTTTCTTCAATTAACTCTAGTAACAAAAACAGGAAGCAGTAGAGGGAATTTAGGTCCTTGTGCTCACAAATAAGTATCAGTCAAATCAGAAATTTTGAACACAAAGTGTGTCTTTTTTAAGAAGGGAATTTTCAACCCAGAAATCTGGGAGCAGAGGGACATGGTTAAGAATCTTCACACCTTTGTGAAATCTATATGATCACCATAGGGCCTCCCCAGGCCCTTATTCTAATCTTTTACAACTCAATCATTTTATAACAATATTCTCCTCCAGACCTTTATCATGAACTTGTTTGTGTGAAAGCCATTTCTTCAGTTAATCTATAGAATCTATTTCCTGGAAGGTGTCATTGGTACTTAAGAGTTTTAATGTAGTCAGACTTAAGATTGGCTGCACACACAGGACTGAGTTCATTTTTACCAGGAATCTTTGTTTTTCTTTTTTCTTTATGTTGATTGACTTAGGGCCCAGGCATATAATTTGCTAGCTCTTTCATCTGAACTCAACCCATCTTGTTCACCCATGTGGCTCAGTACCTTTTCTCAGAGCAGAATTTTTTCTACATCTCCTGGCAGCTCTGGCGACTCTGACCTCTGTGTCTGCTCTGAAATGTTCTTGAGTTTTCTTAGCCTTGTAGCCTCATCCATACTTCCTGTTTACCTTTGGCCAATCAGCTTTTTATTAAACCCATAGGTGGGACAAATATTTACAACATTACCAGCATAATCCCACTACATTTCCCCTTTTTCTCTTTTTAAAACCAGAAGAATCCCAAACTAATATCCTTTTTTTCCCATTTAGATAATAATATAATATAATAAGTTATTATAGATTAACAACTTATACCCAATACGTAGACAACTCAAGCATCCATAATCTATTTTTGGGAATGTGGGCATAGTTCTCTAAGCTACTTCTTGCTGAATGAGGGCATTGGAAATCCCATGGAGATCCAAAGAAAATTGTAGGATTATGGATAAGTCTTTAGTAGAGTAGTCTGTAAGACTGGGTCATCTCAGCCAGTCTCCTTGGAGTTGTTTTGAATGTAGAACTCAGAGGAAACTTCAACAGAGGTGCTCTGAGTTGCTGAACCATCTGGGTCATTCATTTTTATTGGAGACTTTTCAGGGGTCTTCCTTGATCAAATCTTATTTTCTTTACCTGGGAATAAATCCACAGCTTCTCATTTTCTGTAGAAATAATAAGAACTTCTTCTCTGAAGTAGCATAACTTTGGGTTTTAGTTTTAAAGTCAACTCATTTGTAAAATATGTATCTTGGATTAATCCATCAGTAGTTGCAATCAAATATCTTTTAGCAGCTTTAACTACTTTACTTATAGTCCAAAAGTTAAAGACAATAACATACAGTAACCAGACACTTTATATTTTCCATTTTTACATGGCTTATTACTATTTATTTTTACTGTATTTCTTGTTTTTTTTTTTTTAAAGGACTTTATCCTTTTTCCTTTTTTATTTTCTCTCTCAAGCCTATGTATATTTTAAATATACCCTAAACCATAAACAGGTTTGTTTGTTTTTTTAATCTGTCTCTACTGTATATCTCTTATCTTTTTTCAGTTTCTGACCACCTTTTGCTTGCTAGGGTGGCTGACCCACTCACCTATCTCTGTTTCTTTCTGTTTCTACACACGTTTAATCTTACAACCAGTTTCCTCTATTTCTTTGTTTCTGTGCACATCTTTAATCTGCCAATGTTTGGTTTAAGGATAAAGGCTTCACTAGGGTGGCTAACTCCACCCAGCTCTCTTTATTACTTTCTGTTCTGCTCACACCTTTAATCCTCCACCCAGTTTCCTCTCTTTCTGGCCTCACCCCTAATCTGCTAAAGGGTGGCTAAGGATTTAAGGCTCTAGAATGGCTGCCTCTTTACACCCAGCTCCTAGTGTATCAGAAGTTTAGTTTTTTAGCTGAGGTATGGGTAGGACCCCCAATTACCACTCTGAGGAATTTTAGGAATATAACCACCAAGTAAAGCACTGTGGTCTGCTGCTCATTAACTCCATTTAAGAATTTGGCAGCAGGGCCTCCCAAAAGACTCACATGTGTTTTGCCTCTAAGGCTGAATCAGGGAAGTTTGACTTTAAAAAGCCACACCTCTGCTTGCCTCAAGCAACAAAGCTGACCCAAGGAAATGCTGCTGGCTGCTACTAAGAATCAACTTTTGACTCCATTCCCTTTTGTCTATGAGAACAGAAACCTTAAATCCACTGTATACAGCTCCTTGCTTACATTGAGACTCAGGAACCAGCCTTGTTACAATTTAAATTGCATGCAGCAAGCACACCATTTTGTAATTTAATCCCATACACCCACCACTCAGTCTCTTTTTGATGGCCGACTTGAGAAACAGCTCTGAAGCTGCTTTTGGCTCTGTTTCTGTGCTCTAGAACCATTTTTAAGTTTTCTATGGCTTTATGTGAGTATATTTTACCCACGTTGGGCTGCCATTTGTTGTAAATGGTTCTGGCCCAGACTTTCTGGGCCTAGACCAAAGGTTTAGTCTCACTCTTGGCCCCGCTTTGCCTCAAATAATCACATATAGGCTTATGTTTATACCGATTGACCTAGGGCCCAGGAATATAATTTGCTAGCTCTTTATCTTAACTCAACCCATCTTGTTCACCCATGTGGCTTGGTACCTTTTCTCAGAGTGGCATTTCCTCAGCATCTCCTGGCAGCTCCAGCAACTCTGGCATCTGTGTCTGGCATCTGTCTGGCCTTTGTGTTGGAATCTTTATTTTTCAGTTGTACTGAACTTAAATATGCCTAAAACATATTACTGGGGATCAGACTCTCAAACCAGACTCTCCAAGTTTGAACTAACACTGGCTACTGGTTGTGTTGAACCAGACTTCCTTTCTACCTGTTGTGGATTGAAACTCTCTGCTACATATGATGTTCACTGACCCCACAAAGAGTGTTCATAGAAACCAGTGTGGTAGAAGAATAGTCAGGATGAAGAAACCACTTATCATCCAAGGATCTTCAAAGAGAAAAACTCAAAACATTAGACAAACAATCAGGATATACACCCACATAAAACTTGAGAAAAATTAAAAACAATTCTAGAGCACAGAATTAGAGCCAAAATTAGCTTCTGGGAGTTGTGTATCTCACATGAGCCATGGTACAGAGATGCCCTAGTGAGACATGTTGGCTTGTGCTACAAAATAGTGGGCTTTCCGAGTGTAGCTAAACTGCACCAAGGCCAGTTCCCAAAGTCTCAGAGAAGACTCAGTATAAGAAACAAGCTATATATGGTAGATTTAAGGTTTCTGTTTACAAGGACCAAAAGGAAACAGTAAAAAATGGCCTCTTCCTTTCTCATGCTATGACAATGAAGGTTTCCAGGATCTGAACTATGAGGTTAAAAGCTTTGGCTAAATCTTGTAATAGAAAAGGAGAGGGTGTCCTGGGATATCTGTGGAGGAAGAAAGCTACTGATCATTAGTTTTGAATCAATTCCAGGAACATAGAATCAGGGTAACAGTCAGTTGAATGAACACAGAGTCCCTCCTGTGTCCATTAGGGACTGTGAAGCTGGCTTTGTCATAGAAAACAGGCACATGCCACCCAGGTTAAATCTATAGCACAAGAAACACTCAGCCCCTGGCTTCTTGGTGTCTGTTGGTCATGTATTTATTGTCTGTTGTGGAAAGAGAAACTGCTGGCCCATGACAACAGGGACACAATGGCCTCTCATTGTCAGTGTGTAAATGCGGGATTACACCTTGATCAAGAGCCTCAGAAGACATTGTAGCTTAGCCCCAGTCTCCCATAGTTTTATAACCACTGGCACCTTTGGCTTCTAGGGAAGGGAGGCTGCAGGTGAATGAGAACAGGGTGGTGGTTTATAAGGACACTCCATGCAGAGATAGAGAAGTCCTTACCCTCACTGACTCACTTTATCTTTTCTCAGGTTCCCCAAATGTGACAATAACCAGCAGGACACACCCAATGGGAAGGACAGCCCTGACATGCTGGGCTTTTCTTCTCTTTTCTCCTATGGCCTCCCTGGCCTGGCTTTGTGATGGGAAGCCAGTTCAGCAACATACTTTTGGGCCTGGTACCATCCTTCCCAGTGGAGATGGGACCTACCAGACCTGGTTATCTATTTGGGTTTTTCCTGGACAGGAACCACAGTTCACTTGCCTCCTGAGCCACCGCAGCAAGAACATTGAGGTTCCTGCTTTCTTTGGTGAGAAAATTGGGTAACCATTCATCTAAGGGGGTGGGAGGCAGGCTCGGGAAGCCCCTTTGGAGTACAATCTCTACAGCTTTTCTGGTGGCCTCCAGGACATCAAACCAGGAAAAATGATGGAGCTACCAGTTCTGCTTCTTCTCTGGTGGCTTCTGTTCTAACTGCCACGTTGGTATTTCTAGTCTTCACCTAAAGCAGCAAGAACATGCAGAACAGCAACAGACAAGGTAAGCATATTTGCAAGGTGTGGGAGAGGGTGGCCAGAGTGAGAGCAGGCCTTTTCTTCTTTTTGTAAACTGTACAGTCATGTAAGTGCCATTTTGCTTCACTGGTGAGTGAAAGGGTTCAAGAAGCCAATATCCAGACCTGTTAATCTGTCTCACTATTGGGAGTCAGCGCCCCCTGCTGGAAGTATGGTGCTGCATTCCATGTGTTCTTAAATACATTTTGAAACACAAGGGCAGCAAAACAGGCTGGATGGATATCCACAGCAAAGTCCAGATTGCGCAAACTACAAATGTTGCTGTATCTTCACAAAATACATAGAAATCAAATAGCCAAACCATACATAGAGAGACCTGGTAGCCCAAGAGATGACTGAGAGCCATTTTTACCAGACGATGGTGTCTGTTCCAGTCATCATCTTGATTCAAGCATGGAAACTTCTTGCCAAAAGATATTTATGAAACATCTGGGTGAGATAGTATATGTATAGAGAAACATAAACATTTAAAGAATTTTGAAGGTATTTTAATCTCTATGGTCTCCTTAAGTTCACACTAAACATCAAATGTATCTTTAAGTATTTAATACAGTACTTCTGCCCTATCTTGTACCTTGAACTTTGCCAGCCTCAAATGAGCACTACAAAATTTGTTAAATGTTAATACTCCTTCACAATAAAAGGAGGTGAACAGGACCTCCCAACCAATTTTACTATAAAAATAAAAAGAGAGGTCTATGTATACTTCTATAATGATTTTAAAAACTAAACACATTGTAAAGAAAAGGTGTCAACATCGTAAAATGTTATAAAAAGTTAAAAATTATTTTAATGAATAAAGATTAAGTGGATATGTAGTTGCAGAATCTAAAAGGCTTTTATAAGTTAAAGGACTGAGTAAGGTATCTACTGTATTTAAAGATAAGACTTAACAATGATACATATATATATATGATATTAGTTTCTAAGGCACACAATTAACAATTGCAAACTGTAGTCTATCTTAAATTAAGGTGGGGTCGGTCAGAAATCAGTTGGGTGTAATGTATGGGGGTAGTACTAAAAAAGTCAACTGGAAAGGGGCTCATTTCAGGGTCAGATAGAAACCTGGTGCAAGAGAAACTTCCAGGAATCTACAAGGTTGACCCTAAGACTGAGACTCCTAGCAATGGTGGATACATACCCTGAACTGGACACTTCCTCTCTCCAGACAAGACTTCCAGTGGAGGTATCTGGACCCCAAACAAGCCACATAAACTTCAACCTACAGTCTGTCCTGACTATGGGATGTACTGGGTGGGTTAAAGGAGGTATAGATATTGTGGCTGTGGCCAATGACATGTCCAGCTTCAGACCCCAGTCAGGAGAGTGGGCCACCTGGAAGCTGCCTGGAATGCTAGGATTCAGAGCCTGAATGGCCCAGAGACCTTAGATAGACACATATATGAGTGTAGAAAAAAAATAAAGTAATGATGCCTAACTATTATGCTACACTTATAGATTGAAGCCCAGCCAAATTGTTATTAGAGAGGCTTCATGCAGCAGCTAGTGGAAAGAGATTCAGAGACTCACAGTCAAGCATCAGGCTGAGCTCAGGGAATCCTGCTAAAGAGAGGAAGGAAGGATTGTAGGAGCCAAAGGTGTCAAGGACATCTCAAGAAAACCGACAGTATTAACTAATCTGGGCCCATAGAGGCTGACAGAAACTGAACTGACAACCAGGGAGCTTGCATGGGACTAATCTGGGCCCTCTGCATATGTGGGACAGTTATATAGCTTGGTCTTCTTGTGGGACTCCTAAGAGTGAGAACAGGGACTGTCTCTGACTATACTGTTGACTTTTGAGACGCTACTCCTCACACTGGATTGCCTTGCCCAGCCTTAATACAAGGTGAAGTGCTTAGACTTACTACAGCTTGATATGCTAGGTTTTGTCAATATCTCCTGCCCTTTTTTTAAAAAATAAACATAGAGGAGAAGTGGATTGGTGGAGGGGTGGAACACAGACAGAAGGTTGAAAGAATGGCCTGGGAGGAGAAGAGAAAGAAAACTGTGGCTCTCAATGTAAAAGTAATTAATTACTTTTTCAAAATGGTCAATAACATGTCCAATCAAGATTCATTTTTAAATATTTTTTATTTTTTTTATTTATTTTTATTTTTATTTTTTTAAACTTTATTTATTTATTTATTTTGCCTTGGTGTTTGCCTGGAACTGGAACTACAGACAGTTGTTAGCTGCCATGTGGGTGCTGGGAATCGAACCCGGGTCCTCTGGAAGAGCAGACGGTGCTCTTAACCGCTGAGCCATCTCTCCAGCCCCTAAATATTTTTTAAATATCACATGACAGTTATTAGTATTAGGCTGAGGTAACTGATCTTCATTGGTTCTCTACCTTACAGCTGTGAACCTTTTGGGGACAAATACCACACACCCTGCATAACATATATTTTCACTATGATTCATAGCAGTCGCCAAATTAAAATTATAAATTAGCAGCAAAACAATTTTTGATTGGGGGTTACTATGACATGAGGAACTGTATGAAAGAGTCACAGCATTAGGGAGGCTGAGAAGATACTGTTTTAAATGTGTCACAGGTGGGGCCTGCACTGCTTTCTCTAACCATACTAGACATCATCCACCATTCCTATTTATCATTGGTGGGTCAGTGTGGTGTGTCCTTCCAATCTGAGTGACCTGTCAGGCCTATGACTTTGGGTTTTAGCAGAGGTTGGATATACAGTTTTTCAGACATTATGAATTCATTCGTCACTTGTGTTTTCAATTCTCTAGTAATGTACACGTTACTCCATTGACATAACTTTTTTCACTATGCAGTGAGAAAATGTTGCCTGCTTTCAGAGTTGAATTCCCCCTTGAGTGGTGTGTTCCAGGACCCTAAAGAACCCTGTATGGACAATCTGAGGTCAGGATCAAATGGTAGACTTGTCTTAAAGATGTCCACAGACTCTGGATAAAGACAGTTTTCTAGGACTCCCACATCCCACATTGTGTTATAATGTCTCCTGATGAAAAGGTTCAGCCTAGACCTTTGGTTGTTAGCCATAACCCCAGACCCTGGGGGCTTTTATGAGACACTTGGAGAAAATAAACAATTATGAAATAGACATCATTTTATATTTGTACTCACTGCCTTTGTTAACCCTTCATGCATGTTACTGACACCTCAAAATGACTTGTATCCAATTGTATTTTCTGTAACTGAGTAAACTCCCCTCTGCTCATAAAAGTCTCTCTTGTTTCTATAGCTTCCCACATTTATCTGTCCTGTAAACCTGGATGATATATCGTGTGTCTTTGAACAATGGATTCTCTGAGAGGTACACCAGTCTCTTTCTAGAAAGAGGAATGTTTTGAAGCGCCCAGGCATAGGAAAAATTATATGCCTATAGCCTATACACATATTCTATGGGTGATAAGTGCCTTAAAATAAGCTACCTGATCCTTTGTCCTACATTCTCCCAGATACAGAAAAGCAGTGAGAACAGACCCAGGGCTATGTAAACATCTGGAACTCACACCCTGTGACCAGGTTGTCAATCCTGAACCAGAGGGTATACTCCACGGTGGTTGTAAATCTTAACCCTCCTCCCATGCACTTCCCAGAGGATTACTAGTTTTAAATCATGTCCTCTAGAGTACACTCTCCAATAGCCATAAATTCTGACCCCAGGAATGCATTTCCTACCCTATGATCTTTTACTATAAAAAGACATAACCCCTTCTCAGGTTACAGAATGAAATAACTGTGGCTCCATGTAGTTAGAAGTTTTGTGTACCCTGCAGTGACGCAGTAAAGTTGCTTCTGCTTATCGCCCTTTAGGAGCTTTTCCCTCAATATTTGTGCAATTCCCAGACTCAACATTGTTTAGGTTTTATTTTAATTAGCATTTTTAAAAGATTAATTTATTTAGTGTAAGGATTCCTGGCACTCCACGTAGTTGAGCCAACTCGGCTCAGGTGGGATGCACCTTGTATGGAGGCACGCCCCTGGATGCATGCATACAGAGGCACGCCATAAACGTGGCTATGTAAAACCTTACACGCCCCTTCTCTTAAAAGAGACCCGGGCGTGTTCTGGTCTCTCTCTGTCTCCTGGTCTGTCCTGCTCCTCTGCTTCTGCACCCGCTTGGGAACTCTTTAATAAACTCTCGTGTGGCCTTGGTAGTGTATATCCCTGTTCACGCACGGAAACTAACATTTAGTATATATACAGTGTTATGCCTGCATGTACACTTGCACACCAAAGCAGGGCACCAGATCTCACTTACTATTACAGATGGTTGTGAGCTCCTATTGTTAAAGTCGGCGCCCCAAAACAGAGAGCTTCACTCCGATATTGGGTAGCAAAAAGAAGCTTTAATGAACACGAGCCCGTGGGTCACCAGCAAAAAAGGGAAGCTATCGACCTCGAGCCCAAGGCTTACAGAGTGGTCGGGCCAGGTATTCTTTGTCTTCTTTTTTGGAATTTGGGTGGGTAAACGAATTTTGAGTTACCTTAGGCATCAGGTGTTTTAAGCACGTAAGCTAACTTCCTGCTATAGGGCGTGGGAGCAGGGTGTAACTTTTTTTTTACAATTAGCAGAGCTGGTAGGGAGGGGAAGTCTCCTTCGTTTCTCTTACAATGGCCTTTCACTATGTGGTTGCTGGGAATTGAACTCTGGAAGAGTAATCAATGCTCCTAGCCTCTGACCCATGTCTCTAGCCCCCTTAATTAACATTTCTGCAGCCGTCACTTCTGTAGCTGCTTCCACAGTGGCCCTTAATTAGCAAGTAAGATTTTGTTAATAATCAGCTTGTTTTAATACTTCTGTGGCAGGGCTGGAGACATGGCTCAGCAGTTAAGAGAACTGACTATTCTTCCAGAGGACCTGAGTTTGATTCGCAACATCCACATGGCAGCTAACAACTGTCTGTAATTCCAAGATCTGATACCCTTACACAGTTATACATGCAGGCAAAACACCAATTCACATAAAACAAAAATAAATATTAAAAAAATACTTCTGTGGCTTTGACAACACAAGAATATATACACACAAACCTACAGTTTCATTATATGCTTTAGAAGTTGTACACCTAGGGGATACAGCACAAGTAGTACAACATCAGCTCTACAGTGTTTTGCTGGCCTTAGATACATCTATGTTACTCTTTTAATCTATAATGAATCCAGATAAAAAATGAGATATAATTAAAAATCACTTGCAGGTAATATGGTGTCATAAGAATGTTTGTTTAGATTTATTAATATTCAGGCAATTAACTACTTTCCTAGGCTGTGGTCACCTCAAATTTAATTCCCCCTTGTTGCTGGCCCAATACTTACTACAGAAGGCTCAGGATTTTACTTTTTTAGAGTTAACTGAGAAAGAGAAAGAAGCCTTTATGGAAGTATTTGCTACACATTGTTACCTTTGAGGAATGTCATGGGAACCAGAACAAAACATAAAAGAATGTGTTTCATTGGGGATTTTCTTTAAGCTTGCTTCAAAATTTGCAAACCAGAAAAAACTTCCCTACTGTGAAGCCTCAAGCTGTGAGCTGCTGTTACCTAAGAGGCTGCAGCCAGCAACCCTGTCATTGACACCTTTGCCCAGGACTGAGCATTGACCAATGAGACAATGCGTTAGATTTCTAAGGGGCTTACAAAGAAGAAAGGCAGAAAAATAGGTGCCTGATCTTAGATATGTGAGACTGTTTATTGGTGCACAAGGAAAGAACTGTAACAGGATCACTGAAAATGGTTGCACATGTATCTTACATTTTTTCTCTCCCAGAGTTTCCTTGCCTGGCTGCAAAGGAAGCTGGGATGTGTTGTCTTTTACCAGGAACCTGTTCTGGCCCTCACTTACATGGCAAAGATTGCATAAATAGAAACAACATGGATGGTCATGTATGTTAACCAGCAGACCATGCACCAGCCAGTCTGGACTTCCCCCCTTTTCACTTGCTGAAAAGTATATGTCACAAAAAATGCAGACAAAGAACTCATCTATACTGAAGGAATCTGTCTCCAAAATAGAAACCACCATATCCCCTCATCCAATAGCCTCACACAGCTTTAAAAACCAGGACTCGGCTCAGAGGCATCCTACTCTAAGGTTCGCTTTTCCATTTCCCTGATGCTCTACCAAGTGACTCTCTGGTGTCCATCAGTGACATTTTTCACCCCTGAGAAGGGTAGTGAAATTAGTCACACGACATATTCTAGCTCATGGAAGGCCTGCCAAGTACGTTCACTTCCCCTTCCAATTACAAGGAAATCAGAGGTAAGTCAGTCACCAGGTGGGACAAGAACAGACTCAGGAGTAGAGACTTGAACTGGTTGTTACTGCTCATCTATGATAAATTTTCAGTCATTTGGGGAAAGTGACTATGAACATGTTCCAAAGCCTTGGGTGTTTCTTCTAGGTCATGATGGTCACGAAAAGGAAAAGGGGCAGGGGAGATACAATTGCATGCATTAGTGAAAGAAAGACATCTAATTGACCTCAAGGTCCCTGTCTTTTCCTGGAATGATTCAGCCACAGACTGAGATTTTCCAGAACTCCCTATATCACAGGCTAGACTTAATCAACTGGAAGAAATGAAAGAGGTAAAGACAGAAGGTGATCCAGAGCCAGATCTAGTGGCTCAGAAAATGACTGAAATTTTATTGTTCCCACACAAGCTAGAAATCATCTTCATTGTCTTTCTAGAAAACCAAAAGACTCTACCTCAAAGCTTACTATAGAACCACACAGCAAAGAATATAATTTTCTCATCTATTGTCCTATTGAAGCCTGTAGCAGAGCTATGGAGGGGGCAAATATGAGGTTGCTTTTACTAATAGTGATATTCAGAAAAATGTGTTTTCATCAGGATCCTGGATGTCTGTAGTAAAAAGTTTCTGGCCCAGCCT
Source organism: Sigmodon hispidus (assembly GCA_004025045.1). NCBI lineage: Eukaryota > Metazoa > Chordata > Mammalia > Rodentia > Cricetidae > Sigmodon > Sigmodon hispidus. The sequence goes on from PVIH01004311.1 coordinate 95,280, forward strand.
AGGCCTAAGGTCCAGACCGGCAGTCCCAAATAGTCACACAAAGGCTTATATTAATTGCAAACTGTCCAGCCTATGGCTCAGGCTTATTACTAGGTAGCTCCTGCACCTTAATCCATTTCTACTAAAGTGTGTTTTAGCCACTTGACTTGTGGCTTACTTGTACTCCATTATATATTGCTTCTTGGGTAGTTGGACTGTGTCTTTCTCTGATTCTGCCCTTTTCCTTTATCTATGCTTGGATTTCCCACCTGCCTCTAAGATACCTTGCCATAGGCCAAACAGTTCCTTTATTATCCAGTGATAATTCACAGCATACAGAAAGACATCCCATATCAGATGTCCCCATCTATTAACACTTCAGGTATATAGATGGTTGAAGGACTTCAAGGTAAGAGTCAGAGATTTGTTTCTGTGTGGAAATAAAAGTCTTATTAATGGGGCATCAGAACCACATGGTAAAATGGAATAAACCAATTCTGATATCAACTAAGGCAAAAGGAAGCTCTTGGTCTATGGAAGACTACATATTTTCCTGGGCTATGTTATAACCACAATTAAATCACAGATCAGAATGCAGCTCAGGGGGAGGATGTTTGTCTGCCATACACAAGGGTCATAGCTTTTGTCACCATCAGCATACACATTGAAAGGACTGAATTATGCTCTCATGTGTTCACCCTGACTGAGTCTGAGCAGCCCCTTATTACTCTGTAACTGGAGGTAACCTGGACCTATGGCCAGAATTATTCAAATACAATATACCATATAAGAATTAATATTTATTAGGGGGTTGGTCAAGGACTCACAGATACCAAGTGATTCTAGGAGATTTGGAACTTTCTCACTGGACATCCAGCTTTCTCCCAGAGAGAGTAGGAACCAAACAGGGCAGTTGAGTCAGTGTTCCCAGACCTTGATCAGTCCTGGCCACACCCCATCAGGGGCTAGATCTTCTAAGGTCATTAAGATTTGCCTCAGAAAATGTCACTATTGCTTTCTTGGATAACATCAGCATTTTACTACATCTCCCCTTTTGTCTAACTAAGACAGTTCTAAACTAAGTATAAGACTATATACTGTAGGGATCATCACCAGATAGTGTCTAAGAGAGGGAAAATAACTAACCTAAGTAAGATAACACGATGACTAACAAATAACAAATACATGGTATATCTCAAATGTCTAGAATATAGATAAAAGGTAATGTACAGGAATTACTTCAATGTTGTGTATCTAGAATAATAAGAATGCAATAGTGAATGCATTTTGCTGAGATATGAAATAGATAATAACCTTAACTATCTAGTCTTCAACACCATCAAGACCTGAGAGGGAAAATATATTACCTGAAGGTTGGAAGCACAAGAGAGTAACTTCTAAGATTTAGGAGAGGATAATGACAGCTACCTGGACAGTCACCCACGGCTTCTCTGTACAGTTGGAGCATCCACCTTTCTGGCTACAGGCCTAGGATCTCTGAAAAATCTCTTCAGAAGCAGGATCTTTTTTTGAAGAGACTGTCTTATCTTGTCCAGGCAGGTTTTGGCAGTCTCTATCTTTCATCCTGCTCATCCAGATTGGACACTGTTCATGTTCACAACAGTCAGGGCAAGTGCAGTCCTTTGCTTATCAGGTCATGATCCACCAAAGAAGACAAACACTTTATGAGATGTCTGTGATGCCCAATCCACCTCAGGAAAGAAATAGTGATGCCAGAAGTTATTGTGTCTCTCATGGTTGAATTCTGGATAACAAAATTTTAAATGCCATATTCTCTAGGTCTATGAAGTGGTTGAAGATGCTTGTCTATCTGATATATTCTAACATGCTTCTGGGAAGCCTGAATAGCATGACTGTTACATGACAAACCTGAGTAGCGGTAATCTGCAATTCCAATCAACCAAAAGACTGAAGCTTACATTGTAAAAATAGGCAATCTATAAATGAGTGTACAGTTTCTGAATAATGACTTCAAATATCATAATCTTATGAACATTAACCATGAGTACACATACCATGCAAAGTGAAAACAATATCCTGACTATATATCATTGTACAAAATATCTAAACAGCGTTATACAAAACACCTTAGGCATATTATGACTAATGTTATGACTAGTATAAATAAACATAGGTAGAAATTGTATGATGGAAATGACAATAATATGCTTAATGTGTATTAATGTGAAGAATATTTAAAACAGAGGTAGAAACATGTACAAAATAGGGCAATTATTCATTCAGTTTTGTATCAATATACAGATTACCTTAGACATATAAAACAATTTCAGTTTTAAATTTGTATCAATATACAGATTTTCTCAAACATAAAAAATAGTTTCCCATTTGTATTAATATACAAGCATCTATACTATGACAACTTGTCTTTGGCTCATATTTGGCTAATAATTATTTACAGGTGGGCATAATAATCTACCTATGTCTTTCCTATTTATTCCCCTTTCTCTTCTTCTAAAGGAATTCCTGAGTCTATATTATTGTTCTACCCTCAACCAAAATTTAACTATAACCACCCTATCAGAATAATTATCTATAACCCTTAGAGGACAAAGCTTATCAGGAGAGGGGTATAGTTTTTCATTAGGTTGCTTCATGTTGACTTGTGAGCAATGGTATTTCTGTGGGGTCCTATAAAAAATTAAAACAATGATTAAGTCCTAATGAACTGACTATAAATATCTATAACCATTCTTAGAATACTGGGTAAGGCCATCTGAAAATCTTCTTAAAGATATGACTTCAATCTATCTTGCAACTGTCCTGAATGGTCTATATTTCAAAAGTGATCACTGAGTGATGCACAGCAGGTTCTTTCTTTCTCTGTCTCTGTATCTCTCAGATTTTCTTTATCTTGATGTGGTGAGGACCCCATCTTTCTTCTGGATGCTTTGGAGAGTGCTGGTAGGAGAAATTATTGTTTATAGTGGAGAGTCTAAGAAGTATTAATGTCAAGTGAAGATTTTAAGTCTTCAGGAGAAAATTGTGTGCAGATAAGTTTCTTAGATTAAAAAAAGAGAAAATACACAGAAAAGTAGGATCAAAGATATGAGTACAATAATATTGGCCCCTATATATTCTAGCTATATTCTGTCCCACACTAGGTGGCTTTTCTGATATGAGACAGAATCTCTCGAGTTTAGATATGCCTGGGTTTAGAGAGGGAGAAAACTGCTTACTCCAACTCCAAAGCCAGTTTTACTAATAATCAAACCAGGATCACATTTTTTTTAAGAGCTGTAGATGTAAAGCAGTGAGAATTAAAAAATTCCCTGACAGTGCATATTGGTACTAATTAGCTTTATATTCCTTTGTAGTTCTTTCATATGTGATCTGCCTTCAGCTTTAGACATATAAATGTTTGGCATCGTTTTAATATCTTCAAGATGGTTGTATCTACCCTCCTATAAAGACAAAAATGAGACCCTGCCTCACTCATCCCTGTTAAGTAAATGTTCCTTACCACATATTCAATTGTCATATCAGTAGACGTGTCATTACTTCTTTTCCTCAGGAGGGGTCTCCTTTTCAAATCTTTTCTTTATTAATCTTGTTGGTACCCATATTTTTCTTCTCCTGTGGAAACAAAAGCAACCCCTACCCCATCAAAGCACATATCCTGGCTTTCATTCTGAAGTTACTACATCCTTGAAGTAAATAGGTTGGTTCAACTCAGAAGTCTTTTCTATTACCCAATGTCTTTCTGCAGCCAAAGTTCTTTTTCTCATGAGCATTAACAAAATTCAAAGTCAGGAAAGCACTATATAATCTCTCCCTGGGATTTTTTCATTTCACTTTTCTGTTTATGAAGCATCTCTTTTAAGGTGTGATGAGATCTTTCCACAACTGCTTGTCTTGTGGTATCCCTGTAACATGCTCTATCTCATAATATCCAAAAATCTGCCTCATTTTCTGGGAAGCATGTGCTGGAGCATTGTCAGTCTTAATTTGAGCAGGAATTCCCATCATGGCCATGGTTTCTAGAAAGTGAGTGAGTGCAGCGTTAGTGTTTTCAGAACTCAAGGCAGTTTTTCATTGCATTCCTGTAGGTGTCAATGGTATGATGGACATATTTCATCTTTCCAAATTATGGAAAATGAAACACATCCATCTGCCAGATTTCATTTTTCTGTGTACCCTAAGGATTACTCCTAGCTGGTAAAGATGGTTGGTTGTAGAGGAAACAAGTAGTATACTTTTGTAGAATTTCCTTGGCCTGGTGCCACGTAATGGAAAAGTTCTTTTTCATTCCCTTGCTATTGACATGATGTTTCTTGTGAAATTCCAAGACTTCCATCATATTTCCTATTAATAACCAGTCAATGTCATCATTACACTGTGCCAAAGCCCCTGGAAGGCATGTATGAGCCCTGATATGGGTTATGTACATAGAATAAATTCTATTTCTGATATCTTGCAATTGTGTAAACAATACGGTTAATTCCATATCACCAGGAATGAAATCAGCAGTTTTGATGTGTAAGACAACTCTTTCTGCATACTGAGACTTAGTTACTAGGTAAAGAGGTTCTGCAAAGTCCATTAAGACCATAATAGCTAATTATAGGGGTTTTGAGCCACCTTACTTAAATTTTCCAACTTATAGCTGGCTTTTGCTGATTTGTTTACATCAGTATAAAATGTAGGAGCTCCAGAAATAGGTTCCTCCTGTACCACATGAGGAAAAATCCAGTTAGTTTGAATTATTTTGCTTCAGGGATATTTGTTATTAATCTTTCCCAGGAAGTTGCTACAGGCCTTTTGCCAAAGTTCACTGTTTGCCCACACTTGATCAGTTTCCTTATTAGTAAAAGGCACAACTGTAAGCATTCCCAATAGTCCTTGCATACCCCTAGGCCCTGCAGACCTCCCACAGGGCAGCAAGGCATCACATGTGCTGGCATTCATGCCCCTGGGTATGGCTATGCAAACATGGGTCCACCTGTCCTCTTAAAAGAAAGTACTCACACAAAATTCTCTCTCTTTCTCTTCTGGTTCTCCTCCATCACATCCCTACTTCCCTGTTAATAAACTCTAGTTGGTACCCGGTGGTGAGACCCTTTAATTATGCACAACAACAACAAGGAGAAGATCAACAAGATTTATTCTGGGTCCTTTCCAGTCAACTGACAAAGTCTAAATTTTCCTTTAAAAATCAAATTAGAAATCTTTTTGATATATGTTTTTAATTTTTTACTTGGCCTATTTGGTATATATTTTTATATCTATTCTAGTATGATATTTTCTCTTTGAATTATGACTCCTGTAGTGGAATGCTCAGAAGGCACAATAACCAAACTGCAGTTGAGGTCTGAATCTATACGGTTCATGTGTCCTTTGTGTAATTTTTTTTTTTCACTAAGGCTAATTTCCTCTCAGCTTCAACAGAATTCTCTGGGATGATTTAAATCCCTTAACCACCTGAAGTTTTGAACAAATGAACTAGTTCATATGTTTTTATACCAATAACCAATCGTATGTGATATTCCCTAGCAGTTTTTAAAAACCATTAAGAGTCCTCAGTCTGTCTCTCTTAAGTTACACCTTCTGGGGTCTAATTGTTTGTAGGTCTATTTTAGATCCTAAATAATTGATAGAATCCCCTCTTTGTATTTTTTCAGGGGCAATTTGAAGTCCTCAATTAGGCAATACCTTTATGTTTTCTTCAAACATTCTTTCCAAGGTGTCTATGCCTGAGTCTGCTAATAAAATATTTTTCATATAATGGTAATTGATAGATTGTGGGAATTGTTTGTGTATCACTTCTAGTGGCTGTTGTACAAAATATTGGCACAGAGTGGGACTATTCAACATCCCTTGTGAAAGGACCCTCCACTGGTACCTCCTTACTGGGTTGTATTATTAAATGTAAGCATTGTGGATGCAAATTTTTCTTTGTCATGTTCTTGTAAAGGTATGGCTAAAAAAAAAAAAAAAGACAGTCCTTCAAATCAATAACTATAACAGGCCATCCCCTAGATAGCAGGGAAGGCAGGGCAATGCCAGACTGTAGGGAGCTCATGGGTTTGTTGAATCACTTTATTAATTGTTATAATGGAGTCACCATTATCCACTTTCCAAATTGCTTCTTTACCACAAATACAGGGGAATTTCATGGGCTGGTTGATTCTTCAATATGTGGAGCTTGTAACTGTTCCTATATCAGCTGTTCTAAAGCCGGAAGTTTCTCTTTTGTCAAAGGTCATTGCTGAACCCAATAAGGCTTTTCTGTCAACCATTTCAGACATAATGCTGTGAGTGTCTTTGCAGGTTCATTAGCTCTCAAACTGTATTGTTCAACCTGAATGACTGGTGATTGTTTTGCATTGCCTCTTGAAATATTGTCTTCAGGAACATAATTGAGTCTCTGGTTGATATTGGAGCCCAGAGGGATCTTAATCTGGGTATTTCATTGTTGTAGAAGATCATGACCCCATAAATTTATTGCTATGTTAACCATATATGGCTTCAATCTTTTTTCTCTATCCTTCTGGTCCTATGCATTCAAGCCATCTCACACTTTGTTTTACCTGATATATTGTTCAAATGCCTAGAAATTGACCATCTACCTCCTTTAGAGGCCATCTTGGGTGCCATGATTGTTGGGTTATCATCAAAACATCAGCTCTTGTGTCAACTAAGCCTTGCATATAAATATTATCTATCCTTATTTTTAATTTTGGTCTTTGTTCATTTATGGAAGTCTGCCAAAATTTTTTGTTTCATTGATTTACTTGAAACTGTCAATTTTTCCATTAAAGGTCTTCTATTGTCTGATGCTGTATGGTCCTCTATCCCAAGATTTGGATTATCTACTCATCCTGAGGAGGCTGTTTCTCCACCATGACTGAATATTACTAAACTGTTTTTGGCTTTGATGTCTGTTTTGGGGGGCTTCCCCAGGGAAAGCCCTGAGATGTGTTTCCTGATGGTAAAAGTTTGCCTTCTTTGTCTCTTGTGGACCTACATTCACTTGTCCAATGCCGGCCTTTGCCGCATCTCCTGCACAACCCATAAGGTAGTGGCCTTCCGTTTGAATCATTCCTGGAATGGGTAATATTCCCATAAGTACCTTGCATACAATTCCTCTTTATATGGCCTGGCTTACCACAATTAAAACAAATGATGCCTTGATTCCTTATCCTAAACGCTACCCAATTCTCTTTGTCACTATGGAGAGATTCAGCATTGATTGTATACTGAATCTATTCCTCTGTGGGTGTAGATCTGATCTTTAGTGGCATGAGCACTCTCTTATATTCCATATTAGCGTGGTCAAAGGCCAAAGAGAGTATTAATTGCTTCCCAACTCCTGGATCCAACATCATTCTATGTACAGCTTGAGTTAACCTCTGTAGAAAGTCATTATAAGGCTCTTTCAAGCCTTGTCTGACCTTGGTGTATAACTCAGTTTTCTGTCCTGGGTCCAAAATCTTTTCCAAAGCATTTAAGGCAGCAGTACAGCACATCAATAATGTGTGTTCATCATAAGTAGTCTGAACCATCACATCAGCAAATGAGCCTTCACCAAGAATTTGTTCTTGGGAGATGTTAATATCCCTAACTTGTCCCTGAAGTTCTATGGCCCTAGCCTCTTCCCTAAGCCAATTCCTCCATTGCTAGTATTTGCTATAGTCTAACACTGCTGCTGTCAGCTGCATCCAGTCATTAGGAATTACTCAATTTTGTATCAACATGAGTTTAGAAACTGCTTAACATATGACAACTGGATGCTGTACAAAAAAAATGCCTCCTTAATATGTTTCACATCTTTCATCTGAATCAGTTTTGTAATTATATTCCACACAGTCTGGTGGTGCCTTCCCAGGTATTTTCTTTGTCTCTCCCATGACCAGGAATAATGCCAGTGGAGTAGGGGGTAATCCCTTCATGGTGACCACCTTAGGTAGAACATTTTCCCTACCCTAATATCCCATAGGAGAAGGTCCTGGATTGTTCTGGGTAGATAGTGTTTCAAAGCCTTTTTCCAATATTGTTATATGATCCTCATCATCATGAAACTTGGATGCCATAGTTTTTTCCCAGGTCTGATTGTCCTGGATAGAAAATCTTTCTAATGATTTCACAGAGTCAAAAATTCTCCCATTCCCTTCGTCAACATAATTAGCAAGTTTCTTAATTTCATCATCAATGTAAAGACTGTGTTTTCTTAGAACTCTCATCCAAGGAGGAAGGCCTATCTGAAATTTTGTCATAACCAACTTCCAGTAAAGTAACTTTGTTCACCATAGATTGCATTTCACACATCTTAGAGAGTAATCACTTATTCCTAGACTCCAAGCCTATAAAACAAGTATCAGAACACTTTATTTGAGGTATAAAATATATTACTATACCAAGAAGCAATAGGGCTGAGGGGTTGAAGCCTCCAAATATATAATCATGTAAATAGTTTTCCATTATAGCTGAGACAAAATGGTAAAGTTCTGAATACCCATTGCGGCAGACATCGTAAATAAAGTTTAGTCAATGACCTTACTCAGATGTAATGGCAACTTATGGCCAGCAGGTGTCACAGTCATGTTTAATGTCTGGCTTTCTGGAGCATGGTGGAGCAGGTAGAGAGCCGGACTGTGGAGACTCAGTGATGCCCTGGGCAGCGGCACAGGACAAGTGTCTCAGCACCGGGTTTTGCGGGCACCCATGGGTGCTGAGCTGTATGATAACCAAGCTCCAAGCCAGGTGCGGGAAGCAACCATGGCAATAAGTAAGACCAGGGTCCACAGTGCCATGCACAGCCTGCACGCAATCCAAGATGGTGGCATCAGCCCTGACTCTAGCATACTAAAGTGTACAATAACAAAGTTTTATACAATTATAGTGATGAAACAAAACCCATGTCAAAAGGCCAGCAGTAGCGGTTGCTCCCAACATGGGTGATGTGCACAGACCCAGACATGCAGGTCCAGACATGAGTGCAACTCTGCAGCTCTGTGCGGAGCCTGGCCCGCAGCTGGTAGCCCAGCTAGTGCAGAGGAATAACCCATGTTTGGCACCAAATATGGCCGGAATTATTCAAATACAATATAGCATGCAAGGATTAATATTTATTAGGGGGTTGATCAAGGAATCACAGATAACAAGCAATTCTAGGAGATTTGGAACTTCCACACTGGATGTTCAGCTTCCTCACAGTGAAAGTAGGAACCAAACAGGGAAGTCAGGTAGATGTTCCCAGGCTTTCATCAATCCTAGCCACACCCTATCAGGGGCTGGATCTTCTGAGGTCATTAGGATTCTGTGAGGTCACTAGACCTTTCTTGAATAGCATCAGCATTCTATTCCATAGATTTTTACAAAGAGTAATGGCTCCCAAATTTCATTCTAGACCTGATAGATTTTATTAGGAATAGCATAGAATACAAGGTCCCACCTAAGTGTCCATGTCAGGGCTTTGGGACATGAACCCAAGAGGAGCTGAAAGGCCTTGATGTACTCCATGTGTCTAGTTAGTTACAGTCATGAAGGAATCAAATTTAACTTTCAACTAATATTCAGGTTGGCTGTGTCATTTCTGTGGGCATTCAGTAGGTTCCAGGTTTAACACTCATATAAAAATCCTAAGTCGTTAATTAATGACACATCTACCCTGTGAACATGGGGGAGTCTCTGACCATTTGAACAACATAGGCAAATTATATACTGAATATCAGGTTGACATACTAATGTTCTCCTCTGTGGGTTTACAGTTACTGCTTATAGTGTTGTCCTTGGGTGGCAGTACTGTACAAACAACAGAGAGAAAATAGCCCTCTGTTGGAACTCTGATCCTTAAAGAGGACTTTTCTAAATAGTTTTGGTCTCTATAAATCCCACCCTAATCTATTCCCTTAGAGAGCCAGGCAGAAGATGACCCACAAGCAAATGCAGGAAGACTTGAATGCTCAGAGGTGGTGAGTGTTGTGGGATATTTCATCACATTGTGAACTCCAAGTTTGCATTTGTGTTAATTAAATAAAATCAACTTTGGATCAAGAGGTATACCAGCTATTAGTTGACACAATTAACCATAGAGGTTCAAAGGGAGTCTAGAAGATGGATAGAAAGAGACACATAGGAAGTAATAGGAAAGAATTTTTAGCACAGTGGTCTGTTTTTCATTTTGTAGAGTAGCAGCATGCTGTCTTTCTGAGATGCTGGAGAAGAGAAAAGGTCATCTAGTTGCTTCTCAACCTCTCTGACCTAGCAGATTTTCACTACGGCTTCTGACTTCCAAGTCTTTATTTGTAAATGGAATGATAGGAAAGTAGTTACAAACTACATTTGGTGGTAACAGATCCAGCAGGACATAAAAGTCCCATCAGGCTGCTGCCTGAGAATCTGGATGGTAATTGCAGAACCACAGTTAGTGTCTGGAACAGCAATAAATTCAGATGCAACCACTATGATGGTGGAAAACCAACAGGTGGGCCTCCTATGCTGTGTGGGAGAAAAGTCTTTGTCACATGCAAACTAAGCTGCAGAGTCTGATGGTATAGTCCTAAGACCTTGAGTCAGAGATCCAGTGTTTCTCCTGATCATCACTGACCAACTGCCTCCAGGAAACATGGAATGCTGTATCCTTCCAGCTGCACTGACCTCCACAGCTCAGCTCAGGCCAACACTCTTCAAGGCTCTGCTGTTCAAGGCTGGTTTCCACATAGGACATAATAAGATTTTCCATTGAATTTGCCTGAGAAGCACCCACAGCCTGTCCTCAACTTGATGTGTATTCAGAAATCTCACAAGTGAGACCAGAAGTGGGCCTGGGATTCACCTTAGTATCCAAGCTGGTTCATAACATTGTCCAATCATACCTGGTGTTTGATGGTGACTGATATGAACCATAAGGCCCCAAAAGGCAAAAAAAATGAGTCACAAAATTAATATAAAAAAGTGAAGCATATGGGGTAGGCAAGTTTGAAAAAGAACCATTATATGTCCTTGTCCGATAATGACATGTCTTCCACAGGTCAGGACTATGCAGATATGTTTACTGAAACTCAGGTGGTTTTCTTATGTTTAGTTTTTTTTTCCTATGTGTATAGTAAGTTTAGATTTATGCATATCTGTACACCACAAGCATGCCTAAGCCAGAACACTGAATTGGATCTCTTGGAAATGAAATTACAGATTCATTCTGAGTTTCTGTGTGAATGCTGGAAACAGAACTTGGGTCCTCTACCAAAGCAGTGCTCTTAATTACCAATCCACCTCTCCAGCACTCCCAGGTAGACGTTTCAAAAGCAGGTCTAACTGGCAGAAGGTAGTGAGCAAGAAGTTTCTGGAACTCTAGCTGGAAGGGACAGATGTGTTCAGCAGATCTGGGTTAGGAAATTGAGGAACATTCTTCATAAGAGATCACTGTTACTAATACCCAAGGTCTAAGGCCAATTCCTTCAAGGATTACTTCTCTAAATAGCACAATGAGCTATAATAAAAGACAGATGCTAAAGTTGTTTGAATTCAGTGTCACTCCGAGCAGAGAGAGCCTGTTTTAGATGCAGGGTTTGTTGGAAGGGACAAAGCAATGCCCTGTTCTTCACTTTCCAGTAGGAATGACAATGGCATATCAAGGAACATTATTTCCCATATAGCACATGGGCTGCAGAGCCTGGAAGTCTGAAGAAATTTTCCAGAGGCAGGTGGTTTAGTTTTCAAGTGAAAGGTCTAAAGTCCATTGGCATTCACATCTTAAACAAAATGTCCCTTTGAGCTTCGGATGACCAAGATTAACATCTCTGAAATACAGCTCCTCCTCCATCCACAGATACCTGAAAAGACTTCCAGAGTGGATACATTGCACTATCCAGTGGCTGCAGACAGATGGCAGATTGTGCTCCACATCAGTCACCTGTGAGAGCCTGATGTGGCCCCTGTGTTCTGTACCTCAGGTTCTCAGTGTTAGCCCACATGATGAATGAATGTTGTCATGGCAGTAACGCAGCCTCAAATATGAAAAAGGCCCTGACACTAGGACAGGACAGCTGTCTAAATCAGCAGCATCTATTACTACTTGCCTGCAGGAAAGAATCCACTACACTTAATCCCTGAGGACATGCAATCATCAGGAGGACCTATGTCCTCTGTTCTTCCTCTTAGAGACCCTGACATTACTATGAAGTCTTATGATACCATTATAACAGTTGGCTAAGGCCCTGGGCACCTGTGCAGCTGTGCTCTCCATGCTGAGACTCAGAAGGGCATGCCCAGATGACCTAGCCTAACTGTGGCTCTCATGGCAGTGCACTGGCTAGTTCCATGAACAATGAGTTTCAGACAAATAGAACATTGTTCTCAGTTAGCTCTGACAGGACAGATTTCAATACAATCCACACTTCCCCAGCTCACCTGGAGTCAGGAGTCTGGGACAATGATCTGGAGATAGGACTTCATGGTGGTGGGTCTCTCCTTTAATAAGATTCCAGAGTTACCTCAGCCAGACCTTCTCTCAGTCCCAAGGTTTTCCTTAAGGATACATTTATGGTGAGAGCCACATAATCTGATCTTACTCTGACTCTTTGACTGTGTTACTTCACCATACATCCTGCTCTCAACAGATAAAGTTTTCTGATACTACAGTTTTTCTACTCTGGGTATGTCCTGTACTATATTCTAGAACCCCAATATATCTACAAAATATTGATAGGAGTCATGAGGTCTTAAGGGAGGATGCATCGATATCCCTGGGAGGAGGAAATAGAATAAATTTTCTGAGTGGATTCAGGGCAGGTGGAGATGGGAATAGGAGAAATCAGGTAATGAGGGAGAGAGTATTGGAAAAGACAACTTGAAATGCAGGGGCATTTGGAGGTTATGAGGAAATCCAGTGCCCCTTCCTTGAAAACAAATCTAGTGGACACACTCTGGTATCTTTGAAAAGTGACCCAGTGAAGACTCCTAATACTGGGAGATATGGAGCCTGAACCTGCCATCATTTATAACCAGGCAAGGTTTTCAACATTGAGACTGGAAAACCAACAGTCACAAAAACCTTCAGCCTGTAATCTGTCCTGCCTCCAAGATGTGCAGGGGTAATTGAAAAGGCCAATCAATGACTGGTCCAACTTGAGACCCGTACCATGAGAGAGAGAGCCCATGCTTGACACTGCCAATATGCCCAGGAACCAGAAGAGAAAGTGAAGGAAATATATCCAACCTGAGCATGGCAAAGGGCTCTGGAAGGCCTTGCCCTTCTCAGTTCTCTCTGCCTTGCTAAAAGCTGTTAAATTACATTTCTAAAGCTAGCCACCAAGCTCTATTCCCTTATTTGGCTACTTCCTTCTCCATAGGCTGACTGGAAAGGTTCAGCTATCAAAGTATTGAAGTCTAGCAATCAAAAGCTCCCTTTGGTTTACCTAATTAACATGTCCAAAAGAAAAAAAATAAACATTTCATTCTAACACTGGGTTTTCCCTTTTACCTTTATCAGCTGCCATTTGCCTATGGGGCACATCTGTCTCCTCTCTATCCAGAGGCAGTCCTTTGTCCCTCAGGGATAATTCCCCTGCCCCATCTCTCTGGATCCTTTCCCCTTTTCCCTCATCTTCTATCTCCTGTCTTTGTCTCTTACTCCCTATCTTCAGTGCTTCTGAGACAAATACATCTCCTCTGCACTGAGAACTTGGTCTTAGGGTGTTCTGAGCCAAAATCATTTCCTACACCGGTGCTGAGAATCAGATCAGCCTGCAGGATTCCCACTAATATATCTAAAACTTCTCTGTTTTTGTGAACTCAAAATTATTGTAATGTCAGGGAGTCAACTTGAATTCACCTCTCATGGGTTAAATAAACTCCATACACATACTTTTAATCAACGATCTGGGTTTCCCCACCTACTTCTGTTCCTGAGGTTTGGCTTCTCTCCACCTTTCCCTGATCTTCCCTCCCCAACTTAACTGAACCTAAGGAAAAAAATCCCCTTAAACTTCTTAACTTTATCTTCTGTTAATATCCTGCCAGGTCCAGGTGTTCCTTTAGCATCTGCATCCCAGACAGCTTTGACTACACCAGGTGGTCTGACGTCACAGACTGATTTAACAAGGTCTACACTTTCCAAGCACCAGATGGCCCCACAGAGCCTGGACAGTGAGTGAAACAGCCAACGAGCCCAGGACTTGACAAGCACCACAACTTTCTCAGTCCTTCCATCAGTGTAATTGCCCCCAGACAACAGGAAGCAGTCCAGAGAACACAGTGCCCCCATCCTCGCCTCATGATCTGCCTTTGCTATTTCCTACCTTTTTATAATAAACAAAAGGGAAAAATATTAGTTCCTGCTGCAGCAGTATCTACCAAAGTAGTTAAGTCCTCACCTGTTGCCATGCTCACCCTTTAAAATGTCCACCAGGCATAGTTCTCTCTTTTGCCTTTTTAGTGTCTTGCTTCTCTTGTTGTCTTGTCTGTCTGTTTGTCTGTCTATCTGCATACATGACTTTCTCATTCCCCCACTCCTAGACAGCCTTTCACACTCCCACCCCCTCCAACTAACTGTTTTGCTTGGTGCTGTTTGCTTAGTGGCATACCTTGGTAACCCCCCACCCCACCTCCCCCACAATGTATTCATGATTCCCTTCACCTCTTCACCTCTTTTTAAAAAGTCTTTTCAGATAGACAGACACACACACACAGAGACACAGCCACACAGACACACATATAGACACACACACAGCCACACAAAGAGACACAGAGACACAGACACACATATAGACACACACACAGACACACACAGACACACTAAGAGACACAGAGACACAGACACACATATAGACACACACAGACACACACACAAAGAGACACAGAGACACAGACACACATATAGACACACACACAGACACACAGACACACTAAGAGACACAGACACACATATAGACACACACACAGACACACACACAAAGAGACACAGAGACACAGACACACATATAGACACACACACACACACACACACACACACACACACACACATACACCAGCCCAGTTCTTGCACATTTAGCTCTTCAGGCATCAGACTTCTCCATCTAACAGTGACTAATTTGTAAGTTTTCCTCTAAATTCCCTGAATTCTTACAAATCTGATAAGCACATTCCATTCAGTTAGGTGTGGTTGGTCTGCTTTGTTGTTGCTGTTCACTTTTTAATGAACTGCCAGAATCTGGAGCCCTCCAGCTCTGAAAACCCTGTTCACAAGTCCTGGATTCTTCTTCATATCCAGTGTGGTCATCCTCTTAGTGATAGAGTTCGGGGGACATTTTTTACCTCCCAGAAATCCAGTACTTGGCTTGTCAAGAAATATGGGGATGCCTGGTTTCTCAGCCTTGGCCCACCCAGCTTGATTAAAAAATTTTCTTCACCCCACAATCTTCATATTACTTAGGCACCCAGAAGTAACTGGTGCCTGAACATGCCTCAGATTCTCTGCTTTCTTCTCCAAGCCATCTGTGTGACTCTGAACTTTTCTATACTCTCTTATAAGTTTTGCATTGTTTCATGTCCTATTTAACTCTCTGCCCACTGCAGGAATACCAACTGCCAGACACCCTGAGCCCAACAACTACCAAACTGCCTGTGTATTCAGCCCCGCCCCTTTGCCATACACCTTCCAGGCCTGAGCTGCTGAGGCCATAGATACAGTTCCCACAGCTACCAAAGTGTGTGTCCTAATTGTTGTCATCAACAACTCACCTACCTCATTCTACCCATCCATATGCCACTGGCCACACTCACTCCCATGTCAACCCCACCCACTCTGCAGAACCTAGTCCAGCTTGGTCTGGTGGAGAGGAGTCAGTGCTCACAGGAGGAGCAAAAGTGGTCCCAAATTAGTCTCTCCAATACTTCTTAACCAGTAACCCAAATAAATCCATGCCCTCTCTCCTGTAACCCAAGAAACTATAGATTCCTTAGATCCAAGGCTGGACCACAGAGAGACATTTTTCTACTACCTTCTCCAAGAGCTGCCTGATACATCTGGCAGTTCCCTTCAGTTCTTCTGGTGCTCTCCAATGTCCCTCAGGTCACTCAGCTTCTTTCTGGAAGTTCTGCAGCTTCCTTAGACTCATATCTGGGCTACAGTGACCCTTCTCTTTCTACCTTCTCCCATGTCACTTCAAAAAGCTCCCTGCTTTCAGCCCAATACCCCCTACTATCTTGAAACCAAATCCCCTGCCCATCTTCCTACCAGCGATCTGGGCCATACCTGCTCCCGCATCAGTTCCACCACAGCTGTTAACACTATTACAAATTATAATTTATAATCTTTTACTTTTAATTTCACATCTCCCTCTGCCAAGGTCTTTGCCATTTTTCAAACTTAACCTTTTCCTGTCCTGACACAACTTGCAATATTCTGTAATTATAAAACTTTACCATATTTATGGTGCGTGTTTTATTTTCATGCTAAAAGATTTTCAATTAATTCTTTAACTCAAAAATTAAGACTCACACTTAACAGGGATAAAGCTGCAAGTCCTAATCTTATATAAGTGGTATTGAAGAGAATAAACTTAGTTCAAGAAACCCTATTTTGTATTCTAGTAGCTATAGAGATAAAATAGAGTTTAGTTTCACATTCCTGGCTTGCTCAGTGCCGAGAAAGAATGAGCTAAGTACTATCTAAGGACACCTGGATGATCCACTCCTAAGGAAGTAAAAAACACTGGCCACACAACCCAGGTGGGATCCAGGAATGCTAAACTGTAAAAAGTCCCAAAGCATGAGGTAGTTTACAGGACACCTGCATCCTTGACCCCAAGTAATCCTGTCGTGTAGTTTTTGTCTTTAAAAACCCAGCTCAAAAAGGAGAGGCATCACTCTCTGGCCTCACTCCTGTGGACCAGACCAAGATCCTTGTCGCACAGCTTGTATCTTTTAATAAACCTTGCTTTTGCATTTCCGAGAGTTTGTATCTCTGGTAATCTTTTCAGGGGCCTCATGACCAGGGCACAACATTATTAACTTCTTAAAATCTATTAAAAATAATTAAAACATATAAGTTGGTAATCAGTTACCTTATGATTAAAATGTCTAATGTATTCTGAACTACACTCACAGTTATGATTAATTGCCAATATAAGCTTTATTTAGCTTCCTGTATATGCTTTCAAGATTAACCCTAAAAATCAGGTATAGTTAATAAACACTTGGTTCTCAGACTCCTCAAAAATCTGGTGAGTATGGCATTTAAGATGTTCAACAAAATCTTTCCACAATAAACAGAGAACCCCTCCTAACAAAAGAAAACAAAACTTTATGATCTCTAAAAAAGATGAATGAGACTCTACACAGATGATGCCACCTGGATTTTGGTAATGCTAAGCACTAGGAAAAACTGCCTCAATCTCATCTGCTGCCAGGTACATGCACAAACTGTGGATACTTTAGATTAACTTCGGTACCAATGCCTGGTCAAAGTAAGGACATTTTTTACAAGCTTTTCCTTTACATAAAAAATTTCTCAGACCAATTCTGACAATCTAAGGCTTGCTGCACTACATAAAGATGCTCTGTAAAAATACTGCTCTTGTTTGATCACAGAAGACAACTGCTTCTGCAATGACCCACATATACCTCAAATGACTGTGCAAATCTCTGTCATTTTAGTTAATACAAAACAATTTAAATTATACTTCCCACTCAAATTTTTCCTTTTCAGATCTCTGATGATATTGATGACTACCTGTAGCTTTAGCAATAGCTAACACTCAGTTGTCTATTGTCAGTCTATTTCATATGCACAGTTTACCTTGCCAGCAGGTCTCACACTAGCAAAAATTTGAATTTCTAATGGTTATGGAAAGAAGACAAATACGTTGTTGAAGTAAAAAAAAATTAATGATACAAGCTATAAAGTTCTAAGAAAATAATTTAAAAAAATAGGTCTGAAGTCATGACTGTTCAAGAAGATGTGTTAAGGCCTAAAGATATGAAAGCTAAAGAAAGTGATTTATGGGTTCAATAAAGTAATTTAAGGTATGTAAAAAGTTGTTTCAGATTTCTTTCCTTATCTCTATGTTACTGTTGGGTCTCAACCACCCTCACTCATAATTAGAATACACAATCAGTCACAAATCTTCAATTCTTTCTCAACCCAATTAATAAGCACCTCATTCTAAATCATCTTGCCCATTTCTGCTCCTTATCTCCATCTTCAATAAAATCTGAACTGCCTTCCTTTTGAGGGGATACTCAATTTACTTTACTCATGGGTTTCTGAATGCTCAGTCCTAGTAATCCTCTATATTAAACTGCTTCTGGGACACCCCTCAAGATCCTCTCTCTCAAATAACAATTACTTAAACTTAAAACATTTTCCTTTCTGCTACAGCACTCCACCTCCCAGATCAATGCAGACTTTTCCATCTTTACTTTTCTAAAATATATAATCGCTTTTTAGGACCAACCTTTGTCCCTGTCAAATCTCTGTCTGTAACTGATCTCCATGCCTTGACACAACCTCTTTGCTCACCTCTAGATATAACAAACAAACTCTGGGATCTACTCTTACAATAGATTCTCACCAATATTTCTCCAAAAATTACCTGTTCCAGACCTCTATGTTATCTGTAAAAAGAATAATCATGTCAACATGACAGGTCATCAATTCTTGGTCCCCAGATGGTGGCATTGTTTGATGAGGCTTAGGAATATTATCACTGAAGCAAGCTCTTGGAGTAGCATATTTGCATCATTTCTAGTTTAATCTTGCTGTTTCTTGTTTGCATCCAATAGGTGAGTATCACGGTAAAAACCCGCCATGAGATATGTTTTAAATGGGGTTTATTTTGTGAAAATCACTTACAAAACAGAGACGGTTTTAAGAGAAAATGAAAGGATAAGGTTGCAGCGCGCCGGAGCGTTTCTAAGGAAAACTCCTCATCCCCACACCATACGTCTGAACTCCCACGCAGCTGGGCCGAACTGCTCACCCAGTCAGGAACTCTCTCGAGAGAATGCCGGCTTCCTGTCCTGGTCCTCTCCCTCGAAGGTCTACTTCCAGAATCCTTTCCAGTTAACCACATCCTGCTCGTCTCCAGTCCTCTGACACGATTGTTCACATATATAGTTCCTGATTTCCCGCTACAGGTGAGCTATCAGCTTTTTGCTCATGCCACAATGCCTGCAGCTTCCTGCTGAGCTTCGGTGACACAATGGATCATAAACCTAAGTAAATTACTTTCTCTCTAAGTTGCCTTGGTCATTTTTTTTTTATCCTAGAAACAATATAAAAAAAACCCTTACACATGCCTGGATAAAAATTAGGGGGGTGTTATGGGTTTATGGCAAAAACATAACAAATCCAAATGTGACATCACCACAGAGAATGGAAAATTCCTATTTTTAGAATGCCACAATAGTTCTAAAATCTATGTCAAACTCCATTAAATACTACCCAATGGAGACCAGTTGAAATTGGTAGGCACCTGTGTGACAAGCATAATAGGCCAGATTTCAATACCAGCACATCATACATATGGAAATACCCCATCTACACTCCTATGTCTTAACTGAGCCTGAGACTGAGATATCACATTTCTCCATTACAAGTGATAATCTCTAGCTTCTCTAGACAAGAGAAGTTTCTCCATGTCATCTTTAGTTCCAAGATGGACCTGGATGGATGTGCATGAGCAAGCACAGGATGCCATTGCCAACCTAGGTGTTCACATTGGTGAGTTTGTGTCCTATAATGAGAATAAACTGAGCAATCTATCTCTAGTCATCATGCAACAAGATTAACTACAGGTAACATTCAGATTGGCTGGGTCATATTGCTTTACCTTTACTGGGTTCTAGATATCACACCCATAAAATCTTATGTCAGTCCTCATGTCACTGAGTGAAGTGAAAGTCATGTTGCTCTCAGATAGCCTCAGCCTGTCACCTCCTGAGAGTCTTTGACCACTTATTCACCACAAGACAGGTTATATCCTGAGTTTCAGGTTACCATGTTAATGCTACTGAGTCCTCACCCTCCACTGGACTGTATTGTTGCTGTAGTTGTGTATAAACCATGCTGTGCAGACAACAGAGAGGAGATCATCCTATGTGAGATCTCTGACAATTACAAGGGTACCTTTTTTCTCAGTGTTGTCTTCTTGTCTCTGTTAGCCAGAGTCTGAAGAAAATAAATGAGAAAGTGCAAAGTCAGAAGTTTCTGGCCTATTTAGTTCAAGGTCTAGACTTACAGTCCTATAGCCATTTAGCCCCAAATAATCACACTAATGCTTATATTAATTACAAACTTTGTGGCTATGGCTTACAGTTACTATCAGCTAGCTCTTACAACTTAACCCATTTCTATTAATTCATGTCTTGCCATGTGTCTAGTAGCTTTACTTGTGTTCCATTACATCTTACTCTCTTGGGTGGCAGCTCATAGCTTCTCCCATGACTCTGCTCTCCCCCTTTATCTATGCTTGGAATTGTTTTCTTCCTCTAAGCTACTTTTCCATAGGTCAAAACAATTTCTTTATTATTCAATGGTAATTCACAGCATAGAGAAAGACACACCACATCAAAAGCAAATCACAGGGAGATTTACATGGGTCTGAGGGCTAAAAGATGGTGAAGCCTCATGTGATCTAAGGGGGAAAGTATGAGCCAAGCTACAGAGCTTGATGGTAGACAGGTATAGGATACTCATGCAGCCAAAACTGCTGTATCCTTTTAGAGTTGCTGACTTCTACTGCTGTGCCTGGGCCAATGCCTTCCAAGGCTTGATGTCTAAGGCTATTCTATAGATGGGTAGTGGTGAGAGGTCCCATGTTCCTCCCTGAAAATCACCCACAACCTATCCTTAGGACTTAATGTGTGAACAGAAACTCACACATTAGAAATAGAAGCAAGAATGGTTTTCAGCTGAATAGTCATGCTGAACCACAACATGAACCATTCTGCTCAGATGTTGCATGACAGACATGAGCCACCTGGGGAAATTCAAAGAACTGCCCTTATCAGTTGGATCTGTGGTTACATCTATGGAGCCTTAATTTGGTTATTAATTAATGTGTACATGCCCTGTCCACTGTGGGCAATTCTATTCCTAGGCTGGTGATTGTAGTCTGAACGAGTAAGAGCAAACTATGAAGAGCAAGCCAGGAGGTCTCATTCCTCCAGGGTTTCTGCCTCAGTTCCCATGGGTCAGAATAATAATCAAATTAATAACTGTAGGAAAATCAATGAATCAAAAGTTTATTCTTCCAAGTGATTAACAGTAAACTTTAGTTAGTTTTTAAAAAGATTAACATTAACACTAGAAGTAAATTTGAGACCTTCCTGTCTAGTCTTCAGAATACTAAGAATTTCATGAGTATTCAGTCGTTATGTACCAACCACTGAGTGAGCTAAATGAAGCAGACGAATTTCTAGAAGCCCAGAACCTACGGAAATGGAAGCATAAAGAGACACAAAACCAATTCTATGTATAACTCATATGATTGAATCAATAAAGACATCTGAAAAAAGGGAACAGTTTTTAATAATGAAAACAGACAATCTAGGGGTAGAAAATAAATCCATGCAGTAAAGTTGCACAAAGAAACCTATAGCCAACCCCTTACTCAGTGGGAACAGTAAGTCTCACTTTGAATCCTGGCCTGTCTTTGCACACACGTTTATTCCAGAATTACAAACATGAGTTATCATCCTGGCTGTACCTGAGTGACAACTGATGATTTTTTACTACATAAATTTTCTCTACTTTGTACAACACTGATTAGAAAAAATATTCCCACTCTGCTATATGATGAAAGGAATCGTCACTCATTTATTACGGCCAGCCTGACAGGGAGACTGGTCTTTGAACTGACTGGGTTGGAGACCTCACATTTATACTGTCCAGCATCCTCCCTTCTGACAGGATCTATGCTGAGTCTACACTTTTTGGGGGACAGAGTCATTCTCTCTGTGAGCTGCAGAGTCTGGTTATTGAAGATCCAATGGATGGAAGTTCCAGTGCCAATTGAGATGCAAGTGAAGACCACAGAGCTCTGCTCTGTGACTGTGGTGCCAGTGACTTTCATGAAGGGCTCTGCCACAGGCTCTGCAAAGAAATGGAGAAGGAGACCAAATGACCATAGTCCTTCAGAGATCTCTGCCAGCCCCTTTATAGTTTATACTTAATAAAGCCGTCAGGGTAGAAAAGTTAGAAGTGTGACTATAGTCACATCTTGTGCCTTTGATCTGCCACCCAAAGCCTTGTGAACTTGATTCAACCACTGAATTTGCTCTGCCTCAGTTTCTCTATAATAGGACACACAGTGCATGACAATTGCCATGTCTCTGAGTTAAGGTTAGGTGTGAATAATGGCTTGACTTTGGGATGGATGAGCTGCTCATATCAGCAGCGTCTGTTACTCTTTGCCTACAGAAGAGGATTGCCCAGACAAAATCCCTAAGAACAAGGAGCTGCCTAGAGAACTATCTCCACTGTCCCTACCCTGGAGGACCATGATCTTTTAGTGAAGTCTCCTAAGCTCATCAGAAAAGTTGGCTTATATTCTGATACCTGTCCATTGAGATTCAGGAGAAGGAGAGACCCAGGAGACATATCTAATGGCAGTTGTGCTGGCAGTGCGCCCTGGATCCTCATACTATGGATCTTGGGCAGTCAGTAAAGCCTCTTTCCTGACAGCTCTCACAGAAAGTGAAATTCTAGCCTTGAGGAGATGCTCTCTATGGGAAACTACATTTGAGTCTGGAATAGATGTTTGAATCCAGGGCTTCCTGATGCTCACCTCTCTATGAGAAGCCCATGGTTCCCTCAAATAGGCCCTTCCTGAGTCCCACAGGGTCTTGCTCAGGACCATGTTTATGTTCATCAAGACTTTGGGCTGAGGCTGACTGACATCCTTGGGCTAACTTACCAAGCACATGTTCTCCTCTGCAGGTGGAATTGGGAAAGGGATGCTGATCTACGACAGGCTGTCTCCCCATAATGTGTATCCTGCACTAAATTCTTAAGCCCCAATGAGGAAACACAATGTGAAGAGAAGGTAGGTATAGCCCACACCTGAAAGTCCTGTGTGTGCAAAGTGCTTTCAACCCCACAAGCATCCAGAGCTTACAATCACTTACTGTATATGCGGATGTACATGTGTGTTTCTTGAGTTTTAAGCTGTATATTTAGGGTTCGTAGGGTGTAGAATCCAGTATCCTTCTGGGTGACACTGTGAAGCAGCAGGGATCCATCAGGGTACACAGTCTCTCTACCACTGTACGCAGGCCCTACTAGAGTTCTATTAGTGTGTACTGTGTACCATGCAATCTCCTGGCTGTTGACAGTGGCTACCCCTTTGTACCAGGAAAAAGCTCGAAGATTCTCTGGGATATTACGAACAAGTAGAAGAGCATTTTCTCCTTCAACAACATTAGGCGGTACTGACTCAATAGTAAGCTTGGTGGTGATGGGAGGGTGCCTGCAAGCTACAATGGAGGAGAGAAGGGAAGAGATACAAATTTATCAATCCTGAGATGTTTCTATTTAAAGAAAAGATCAGACCTTGTGTACTAAGAAGCTCAGGTCTATCACTCAGTAAGGTGGGTGAGAGTGTTTGTCCAACTCAGAGTAAATAAGGAAAAGAATTCTATGACCCTGGTGGACCTGACACTATCACTTCCTCTGAGTAGAACTCTTTCCCCAAGTGTTTCCATGCTCATTTTCTTCATGTGCCTGCTCACACACAGAATATGTTTGGGTAGATGTGGCTTCTCTTTTGTCTTCCTCTAACCCCCTCCCCCCCCCAGCATGACTTCTTTGATCTCTTCCATGTCTGGATACATTCAACTCCTGACTTCACTTAGAGATGAGCCTCCAGGCCTGTCTTCCAGACCACAAGAGTTAGGATCTTGTTAGGAAAAACTAGTTTGATATTTTCAGAAGGCCCAGTGCCTGGACTGGCTCAGATACGTGTGAGGGGATAGAAGAATAAATGTTCCTGGGCCATTAGCATGTTCAGATGTTAATGAAATTTTCATGTGCGGGGTTACTGACACCAGTTACAATCTTAGCTTACATTAACTTATGCATGCGTGGGGAGTCAGTGTGTGTGTGTGTATGTGGGTGTCTTTGAGTGTGAGGGTGCAGGAACAGATAGATACCATAGTGTGTGGGTGCCATAGAGGGTGGATTCAGGTCACAGCATCTACAGAGAAGTTGGAAGACAATTTGAGGGAGTCTCTCCTGTTCTTCCACCTTAGAACAGTCCAACCAGTCTCTGACCTTTCTTCCCACACACTATCAAGCAGTGTTCTCTTTACCTGTGAGCAGGAACCACTACCAGAGTCTGTACCCTTTGCATGGAAGCATATGGTGGGAATCTATGTTGGCTATTGCCTCTCTGCCCATCCTTTGTGGAGAACAGCTTTTACTTCAGCACTGTCTCCAAGCTCTGCTGTCTTCCTCCTGTCCAGAATCTGCTCTGTATCTTATATACTTAGATCTGCCTAGTGTCCCAATTGCTTTCTCTCTGTGTGAGTTTTAGTCTTCCAGACCACACAGTAAGCAACAAGGTTGATAATCGTTTCTGTGCCCTAGGGCTTTCCCCTGCTCTGTTCTCAAATGTGTCCTCTATGACACAGAATTCCAGTTGAGCTCCTAGTCTGCCCCATGTTTTCAATGCTCTGGAAAGGTGGGTTGTGCTGCTTGCAGGAAGGTGGCAGAGATATCTTTAAGAGCTGGAATGGAAACAGCTGAGTTATACAAGGAACAGGGAACAGAACCATTATCACTGGAGTCACCAGTCTGGGGCACTATCATAAGGCCCTGGAGCACCTATGTAAGGAGTATCATATGGAGGTGAAGCAAGTGGTGATCCAAGCCCTAGAGAGAGGACAACAGCTCCATCATCCTGGGGATGGTTTCAGAGGGACCCTCCATATTTTTATAGTGGCAGAGCTGTGCCAACAACCTCTTTATGTACTTCCTGGGATGTAGCTATCCTCTGTCTAGGTAACTTTTTCATGGGAGGTGCCAGAAGGATGGGGGTGATATTAGTATCCTCTGGTAGAATAGTATGCTTAGAAACCCAAGAAGTAGCCAGTAGGTCTGCAAATTCTGTCAGTGACCCCCAGATCTGTAGGGACATGGTTGGAAGCTCATGGCTCCTGGAAATGTATTTCTAGATGTTGGTTCTGTGTCTTATAGCCACCTAATGAATACTAGAGGTATTGCACCTCATGTCTGGGAGCTGTCCAGATCAGCACCTCTGTTATACTTTTCCTGCAGGAGAGATTTCATAGGTGGACCTAAAAGGACAAATACTTGCAAAGATGATTTGTGACCTTTATCCCTCCATATGAGGAATCTAATTTTCCAGTGAGGTCTCATGTGTCCATTAGGACAGTTACTTAATGACCTGGGCCCCTGACCAGCTATTTTCTTCCTGCCAAGACTCTGTAGATATCCAGGAGAGAGCTAAGACTAACCATGTTTTTCTCTGGAAGCACACTGACTGATTCCACATGTCAATAAAGCCTTGGCCACTGTCAGCTCCAACAGGCAGTAAAAATCAAGTAGTGACAAAAAGTGTCATCTGGAATCCTTCCAGGGACAGAGATTTCCAGATAGGGCTTCCTGGATGTCATGGTTTTCTTAGCAAGGGCCTACCTGACTCTTACAGTACCCTTTTTGGGGACATGTGCATGGTGAGTGTTCCAAGTGTTTGCATTGAGGCTGAGTTTACTCATCACAGGTTCTCCACGCTGTAGGTAAAGACACGTGAGAGGTTCTGATCTAATGCTGTTTATCTGCCCTATGTGCATCCTGCAGTAAGAACTCAAACCCCAGTGTGGAGACACAATGAGGGAAGGAAAAGCAGACACAGCCCAGGCCTGATATTTCAGTGTAATAAGTAGGTTAAGTCACACCCAGCAGCTGGAACTATCGAGAGTTACTTACTGTTCACATGGAGTTGCACATGTGTCGTTTCAATTTTCAAATCTCTACTTAAAGTTTGTAGTGTATATAATCCTGCATCATCTTCAGTGATATCCCGAAGCAGCATGGATCCATTGATATACACAATTGCTCTTCTGCTGTAGGCACGACCCGGGGTGATGGAATTTGTGTCCCTGTTATATTCTGCCATTTTGAAGATCTGGATGCTATACACTCCTTTGTACCAGGAAAAGGTCATCACATCTTCTGGCAGATTTTGAGCAAGGAGTAGAACACTTTCCCCTTCAGTAGCATTTTGTGGCACTGGTTCAATTATGAGAGGGTTACAGCATGTAGAAAGGGAGGCTGGAAGGAAAAGAAAAAAAGCCATTCCATTGGATCAATTTTTCTTGGTGGAAAGATGTCAATCTCCATCCTATGATAATGGACTTATTACTCAGCCTAGAAATGTAGGTATGGGTGTGTCTATCCCACTTTGTAGAGTTCAGCAGCATTAGCTTTATTTTCTCAGGGCTCCTGTTATGTGGGACTCTCTAAATGGAATTATCTCGTCTGGTGTCTTCCTCAAATATATGGGTTGAGCCTCAGGAGAGTGAGGTGATTCTGACATCTTAGTTAATTTCCATCAAGCTCTTCCTTGATATGGGGAAAGGAATGTCAAATGATGGAGTCAGATCTATGATCCTTTGTCTCCACCATGTGTGTCCTGCCTCTAAGTGTTCAAATCTGAACATGAGGATGCAGTACAAAAAGGGAAGGAGGCATGACAGTCTTGTGTGACTAAGCCATACCTGGCACAGGATAATCACAGAGCATCACTTACTGTTCACCAGGAGTTGCACATGTACTAGTCCTATTTTCATATCTGTACTCAGAGTCCTTAGGGTGTAGAATCCGATGTCTTTCCATGTGACATTGTGGATCAGCAGGGATCCATTGCTGTACACAGTCTCTCTGCCACTGTGTGCAGGGCCAGGCACACTTATATTCTTGGCTATTATATGTCGGACAACCTCAAAGTTGTTGGACATAGTCACCCCTTTGTACCATAAAAGGACTCGAAGATCCTTTGGGAGATTCTGAACATCTAAAAGAACATTTGCTCCTTCTGCAGCAGTGGGTGGCACTGATTCAATCGTGGGCTGTGCAGAAGTGGGAGTGCACCCATAGGTCGAAGAGGAGGCTAGAAGTGAAGATAGAGATCAGTCAGTATGTGTACATTTATATTTGGCAAAGATGGGGCCCTGTGTCCTAAACAGATGTGTCAATTGCTCAGCCTAAGTTTGTGTTTCTTGTCCTACTGTGTGGAGGTCAGCACATGATCTTCATATTCTTAGTGTCCCTCCCTGCACACGTCATTTCCTCAGTATGGCACTCTCTGATCAGATGTCAACAGGACCCTGGCTCACTGCTCTTAGACTTCTGATCATACTCAGTATAGATTAGTGTTAGACTGATAGCCCCGACCCCTTCTCCTACACACCCTGCATCTTTACTCTCTGACTCTTTCTGTTGCTTTTGTTTCTCTTGTGGTTTCAATTAGTACCTAACTTCATCTTCTAGTTTTTTTTACTGGCTTGTTTTCAAGTCCACTTGGAATAGGGTTTTGTGAAGACCAGGGATGATTTCATTTTTTGGAAGGCTTGCTGAAAAGATTCTGACACTTGTGGAGAATGAATAAATAAATTTATGAATATTAATTAGAATTAAAAAAACACTGCTCCAAGGGCTTGCATATCCTGGGTTTTATTTATGAAATTCCCAGCATTGTGGCTAATGAATACCTCACTTCAATTTAAAATTTTTCACATTTATTTTAATGTAGTGTGTGTGTGTGTGTGTGTGTGTGTGTGATGCTATGGGTATGTGTGTGATGCATGCAAGTGTAAAGACATGTGCATTTCTACATATATGTATAAATGGCTGGGTGTATGCCACAGGACTTACATGTGGAGCAGAGGACAGCTTTAAGGAGTAAGAGGGTTCCCTCCTTTCACTGCATGGGAGCTGAGGAGTAAACTCAGGTCACTGGAACTGGTAGAAATTACCTTCACTCATTGAAATCTCTCACTGACCCACCCAAGTCAGATTCTTTTCTGTGTGACACTGTCATAGCAGTTGAGAGCATGAGCCTTCAGAATATAGTAGACAATGTAATTAACACTGAGTAAAAATAGATCTGGATTTCATTCATACCCTTTTCATTTCTTGTTCACTTAAAACTTTCTGCTGCTGAACCTCTGTCTACCTCTGCATCACCTCCATGAAGGGGGAAAGAAGACACCTTGGTTCTTCTTCAGACTCTTGTTTTCCTTGGAGGCTCCACCCAGGGCCAGAGCTCCCCTCTCACACATGGCCAGGGAATTGTCTCTTTACTTATAAGACTAGCCCTTGCCCATAGTGACTCTTGGACAAAGTAGAGATCTTGATATCTTAGAACAGGGAAGTCTCTAAGGGATTCAACACTGCAACCACACTCCTAAGTCCAGAACTCAGCTCTGCTGTCCCAGAGTCAGCTCTGCTGTCCTGTCTACCTATGAGCTGAGCTTGCTCCAAGGCCAAAGACACATTCCCCCTCCCCCAGGTCATGTGGACTGTGGGTTGGTCCTTCTCCAAGGCACTGCTGTCCCCTCCCCTTGGCATTGCCTAGTGTTTCTCTTTTCCCACTCTCTTTATATTTCAGTCCTCCAGACCATATGGTGAGCAACAGGCTGTTAAGCACTCCTATGTCACAAAGTTCACCAGTTTACCCTAGAGCTAACCTCTGCTATGACCTGGTCTCAGCTCTGTCAGCCCTAAAAAAGACAACTCTGCCCTCCCTATGCATCCTGTGTGACACAGAAACTCTTCTGAGCACCCAGTCATTCCCATGTCTTCAATGCTCTGGGCAAGTAGTATTTGCTCAGGCAGAAGGTGATCAAGGTGTCTATGAGAGCTGGAAAGGGACAATCTGAATGATTCCAGGGGAAGGACACTAATGTTTTATCACCAGTGTCTCATTCAGGGTTTGCTTATCCAGGACAGTTGTCCAGAAGGTGTAGTATCAGCAGATCTATG
This sequence comes from Sigmodon hispidus, assembly GCA_004025045.1. Lineage (NCBI taxonomy): Eukaryota > Metazoa > Chordata > Mammalia > Rodentia > Cricetidae > Sigmodon > Sigmodon hispidus. The sequence continues at coordinate 124,249 of PVIH01004311.1, forward strand.
TCCTGTGTGTATGTAGAAGGTCACCTGGACAGGTATAAACTCATCATGTTGTGAAGGGTTTCAGAGGAAAACCTGAACTCTAGGATCATCTGTTGGCTAAGATGCAGTTCAGATTTGCTCATGGCCTCTGCCCTTTGCTTAGTAATTCCCCTGTAGTCAGTTTCTTTCCTCAAGCAAGATGCTAAAAGACAGAAGGCTGAACAGGGCCCTGCCGAGTAGTGTTTTCAGACAAAAAAATCAGCAGTAGGTCAGAGTGGTCTTGTAGGAGGGATTTCCAGGTCTGTTGGGACAGGGATGAAAACCTGTTCCTCTCCTCTCCAGTGTCTGACTGTGTATTGGGTGTCCTGATTCTACTCTCTGGTAATCTCTAGGGGAACTACAGCTCATGGCTGGAAGCTGTTAAAATCAGCAGAGTCTGTGACCATTTCCCTTGAGGAGGGAATTTCCTGAGCTGAACTCTAGAGGACAAGCACTTGCCAGGTGAACCTGTATACAATGCTCTTCACCTGGGGGACCCTGACCTTCCTGTGAAGTCTCATAAGCCAATGATGACAGTTGGCTGAAGGCCTGGGTGCCTGTTTAACTCTGTTATAATAGAGTCTCAGAAGGTGTTCCCAAGTGACCTAGCTTGAATGTGGCTCTCATGACAACAAACTGACTCCTTTAAAATACTATGAAAAATGAATAATTGAAAACCATTGTTCCTTGTGATCTCTACAAGGAAAGAAGAGTGTAAACCTGGCAAAATACCCTCCAAGGACACTTGTAGTCAAGCCTGGGACAAAGATGTGAAGCCAGGGTTTCCTGGTGCTCACATCACTGTGAACATACCAAGATCTGCCTGATGCCTACAGGGTCTTTCTCTGAAACATATTTATAATAAGAACCCTAAAAGACAAACTGAGTTTAATTCTCCTTGAACTATTACTATTTATCAACACACACAAACACACACACACACACACACACACACACACTCACACACACACATACTTCTCTGAAGGTGGAGGCAGATGACATAGTCTGATCTATGATAGTTTGTCTCCACCATATGTGTCCTCTGTGCTTAAAACTTAACATGATATAGTATAAATGTGAGGTATGCAGAATCATGAATGACAGTCCTGTGTGACTATGACCCACCCAGCACTGAATTATCACAGATAATCACTTACTGTCCACCTGGACTTGCACATGCAATACTTCAGCTTTCATATCTGTAGTCAGAGTTCGTAGAGTGTATAATCCAGTGTCTTTCCAGGTTACGTTCTGGAGCAGCAGGGATCCATTGCTGTACAGTTTCTCTCTACCACTGTGTGCAGGACCCAGCACACTTGAATTTTTGGCTCTTAGGTGTTGGACAAGCTCTAGGTTCTTGGACATGGTCATTCCTTTGTACCATAAAAGAGCTAGAAGATCCTCTGGAAGATTGTGAACAAGTAGAAGAACGCTTGCTCCTTCTGCAACATTGGGTGGCACTGATTCAATACTGGGTTCGTCAGAGGTAGGTATGTCCTCGCAGTTCAAAGGGGAGGCTAGAAGTAAAATGAGTGATGTCTGTCATTATTGGGACTTTTGTATTTGGTTAAGATAGGCCCCTGTGTCCTGAGTAGGTGTGTTCATTGCTCATACTAGGTGTGTGAGTGAGTATATCCCCGTCCTGGAAGCCAGCACACAAACTTCATGTTCTCCATGGCCCTAAACTTGCCATCTCCTCTGTATGGTGCTCTCTACTCAGGTTGCCAACATGGCCCTGGCTCACTGTCCTTAGACCCCTGCTCACAGTCATTGTAGAGTGGTATTGGGGGATGTCTCCCAGGCTTCTTTCCTTACAGACCTTGACACCTGACTCTCTTTTGTTCATGTTATTTCCTTTTGTGGTTCCAATCAATACCTGACTTTACCTTCAAGCTTTCTTTGCTCCTAGTTCAATAGGACTAGGGAACTATAAAAACCTGGATTTATCTTTTATTTTTTTGTAAAGAAATGATGCCTATAAAAACTTACATCCCTATGGAAAAATGAATGAATAAATGATATCACAGAATCCTGTATGCCTATGGACTTACTTAAACAAATTTGTAGGTTCAGGAATACAAAGTTGAATTTTTTTGCCTTGAGTTTTTACACTCATTTGTATTTGTTTGTGAGTTTGCATGCAAGGATGTATCTCACAGTGGGTGGGTGGGTGAAGGACACAGCACTCAGATAAAGGTTAGGGCACTTCTGCTTATTACTCCCAGCATGTCAGACAATGAAGCAAATGCTTATTTTACTGAGCCTTGTCACTGATCAACATCAGCTTGATTTCTTTTCCCCTGCGGGATGCCAAGGTAAGGACATCAGTCTACAGAATGTTGTGGTCATTGCTGACTTCTTCAGATTTATCAAGAATAAGAATATGTTTCCTAATGCTGAGCCTCTGGCCTGCCCTGTTTTCTCTCCTACAAACCCCAAGAATCCTCTCAGGTCCTTGTTCCCCTTAGGAGTCTCCAGAAAGTACATCAGTCCTCTTTACTCACACATTGTCAACTCTTGGTCTCAGTGAGCAGGAAGCTTCAACAGTCAGTGACCCTTTGGAGAGGGATACAAGAGTGCATCTATAGTCTCTATAGCCTGATCTGTCCTTTTTCTGTGGAATATTTGCTTCCAAGCTCTGCTATCATTCCCTCATCTGAGCTAAGCCTCCTTCCAGGCATGAGCATCCCACAGTGTTCCATGAGTTGTGGGAGTTCTCTATTCAAAACTCTGCTGTGCCCCCTTACCCTCAGGGCTTCCCCATATTCCTCACTACTTCTCTCTTTGTGTTTTAGTTCTCCAGAAAACATGATGATCAAAAGAGCTGATGAGCATCCCTGTGCCCTGAGAGAACAGCAGCTCACCCTAGGGCTACCCTATGCCATATCCTGGCCTTGAGTCCATCAGCACTATAGAGGGAGCCTCTGCACTCTCTATGGAACACAGAAATCCATCTGGGCATCCATTCTGCCCTGTGTTCTCAATGCTCTGAAAAGGTGGAACATCCTTAGTAGGAAGGATAAAAAAAAATGTCTATCAGGTTTCAAAGGGACGAGCTGAGTGATGCATGGGGGAGGGGACAAATTTACTCTCATTGCAGTCATCACTCAGGGCCTTTCTCAGGCATACATTTCTGTGAAAAGCCCAAGTCTAGACAGAGGCTGATATCTTTGGCTGAGTTACCCACCATGCATCTACTTGTGTGCAAGAAAAAGGCAAATAAAGGACTCATCAACCACAGATACTCTCCACCATGTATGTCCTGAACTGTATGCTCAATCCTCAACAAAGGTAGACATGCAGAGGGGAGATAGACACTGGCTAGAATTGACATTTCTTTTTGTATTTAGTGGAATGAACCCTACCCAGAATCCAGAGTTTACAAAGAATCACTTACCATACACATGAAGGTATGTGGTTGTTATTGATGCGACACCTACACGTCTATTTATGGCTCGTAAGGTGTAGAATCCTGTGTCCTTCTGGGTAACATTGTAGATCTGCAAGGATCCATTTCTGTACACTGTCTCTCTACCACTGTGCACGGACCCTGGCACACTTGAATTCCTGAGCAGTGAATATAGTCCAATGCCAAGGCTCATATTTCTCACCCCTTTGTGCCAGAAAATGGCTGAAAGATTCTCTGGTAGATTACGAACATGTAGAAGGATATTTTCTCCTTCAACTACGTGGGGTGGCACTGGCTCAATGATGACTTGAGCAATAGTGGATAGGTGCCAGCAGGTTAAAAGGGAGGCTAGAAGGGAAAAGAGGAAAACCACCAATATTGGACAAGTGCAACACTACTCACCGTAAGTGTGTGCGTAGGAATGTGCCCACCCTCCTTGATGAAGGTGAGCAACATGACCTCCGTTCCCTCAGAGCTTATTATTTACTCTCTATGAAATTCCATACGCAGGTTCTGCCAACACCCTCTCTGTCCCCATATTCCTTCTCACATAGTGTGTTTGGTGTAAAGAACAATGCATCTCTGACTTTCTCTTCTAGAGAATTTTTCACTCTAAATGGTTTCTCTACTCCCTATGTGCTTTCAGTCAACCCACGACTTCATCTTCTGGATGCTCTGACATGAAGTCTGCTTGAAGCAGGGCTTTGTGAGAACAGGGATTAGTGTGATCGCTTTGGAAGTGTCAGTTCCTGAAAACTATTTAGACACAAGTAAAGAGAGGGAAGAAAGAAAAAGAAAGAGGGAATGGGAAGGAAGAAAGAATAAAAAAGGAAGAGAAAGAAAGAAAAAAAAAGAAGAAATGTGAAACGAGTTTCCATGGGTTTATCTACATAGTTCCCAGGTTTGGAGAAAATGACAATTATTATACTCACGTGTGATTTAATTATATTTTTTACATTTTCTTATGTACTATATATATATGTTTGTGAAGGCACCTGTCTCAGTGTGTGCATGTGCAGGAGGACCCTGTCAGAGCATCTGTGTGGCGGGCAGAGTAGAGCCCTCAGGAGTCTGTTTTCTTCATCTACCCTGTGGGAGCTAAAAATTATATACAGGTTGTCCTGTCTTCACACACTGGACCATCTCATTGGCCCATCCCTGCAGGATATCTATTTGGAGAATCACACTGCTATAGTAGGAAACATTCAACTTCAGAACATTGCAGCCAGTATAACTGACTTTGGGTAGAGAGTGTTTGAGACTTTTCTCTTCCCCCATCACCTCTTACCTGCTGAGAGCTTCAGGTTGTCTCTCACTGTACCTTCCATCCCATGACCACAAACCAATCTCCTCTGAAGTTTCTTTCATCTTTTGAAGACTCCAACCTGACTCTGGGTTGCCCTTCTGCACACAATCAGAAGATGGGTACACATACCTGTGAGCAAGAGCCTCTGCCACGGAGTGAATTTTTGGCAGAGAATTCCAGAGTACACCTCCATCTCTCTTGTCACTGTGCAGTCCTCTTTGTGAGGACAAGACCTTCAGCTCCAACACCACCCCCAGGCTCTGCAGTCTTTTCTGCTTCTGAGATGGGCAGCCTCCCAGGCAGGAACACTGTCCAGAATTCAATAAGCTCTGGGTAGTGGGGTCTATATCCAAGGCACTGCTCTGTTCCTTCCACTCTCAGTGGTGGCCCATATCCCTCTCAATTTCTCTCTTTTTATCTTTCTCCTCCAATCAACACACTGAGCAATAATGGTGATAAGCATCACCATGCCCTCGGAGAACAACGGCTCATTCCATCTGCTGTGTCTTGACCTTGTGTCTGTCAGCACCAAAAAAGGAGCCTCTATCCTGCCTGTGGGTCTATGATACAGAGAACCAGCTGAGCACTCAGTGTTCTCTGTGTTCTCAGTGCTTTGGGAAAGTAGGATTTGCCCCTAGCAGAAAGTGACAGATGTCTGTGAAGGCTGGAAAGGAACCAGTGAAGTGATCAATAGGGATAAAGATTAATTCTTTACACTAGTGTCAGCAGACAAAGTTCTGATCCTAAAAAGAGGCGCAGGAGTAGTGGTGTGAGGAGTTTTGTATCCTCAGTGTTGGGAAAGAGGTGACCTATGTGTCCTGGAAAGGATTGTGGGCTCCCTATTTTTATGAAGGATTTGAAGACAACTGTCTTGAGTTTCTGGGGAGGAAACACTGAGACTGAAAAGCTGTTGGGAAAGAAAGGGTTTATTTGGCTTACGCTTCCACTCTATATTGCTGTTCATCATTGCAGGAAGTTAGGACAGGAATCCAAACAGGTCAGGATCCTGAAAGTAGAGCTGATGCAGAGGTCATGGAAAAGTGTTGCTTACTGGCTTGCCTTCCCTGCCTTTCCGGGCCTTCTTTCTTACAGAACTCAGGACTACCGGCTCAGAATCACCCACGCACCATGGTCTGGGTGCTCTCTCACTGATCACTGATTAAAAAAAAATGCCTTACAGCTGGATCTCATAGAGGCTTATCTTCAGTTGAGGCTTCCTTATTGCTGATGACTCTGGCTGTGTTAAGTTGACATTCAACATAGACAGTACAGCAAACTTCCAGCCTCTGATGTTGGCTAACCTGTGTGCTGAGTGACTCCAGGTCCTTTCTGAATTATCATTAGTAGATCTGATCTTCCTTTTGCCCTTTTCCTAGGTGATTCCCCCTGCAGAAACCCTGTCTTCCCATATGATTGATGCCATAAGTGAGAGGACTCTTATGAGTACCCAGAAACCACTCTTGGTATCTCAGACAAAACACACACACACACACACACACACACACACACACACACACACACATACTCAGGACAAAACAAAACCCACAAAAACAACAGAGCAAGGTCTTGTCAGGGAACTCAAAATTAGTACACATAGAATGGAAATCAGTCTGTAAGGTAAGATTGACTCAGGGAAGCTATTTTCTGATATGTGTGTGTGTGTGTGTGTGTGTGTGTGTGTGTGTGTGTGTTTGTGTGTGTCCTAATATTGCCCTCCAGAAATAACTAAAAAAACTGCAGTCTCCTTATCCTCCTTATCTAGGGCTACAACAGGTGTGGTAAGCAAATCAACTGTGAACTGCCCTAATCTCCTACACAGAGGTGTATGTAAGGCCTGTCATTTTGTTCACTGTACTTTCCAGAACTTCTAACTTCAATTGTTGTAGGGTGGGTGTAGGGAACAAAATTTGATCTGGGATGCCCTGGACTAAAGTTGGAACAGTGCTTATTGAGAAGATGAGCATCCTCAGGAGAAGCCTGGTGCCCCTCAAATTTCAAAGACTCAGGATACTTATCTTGAGACTCAAAAAAGAGTTCACTAATAGAGGGGCTGCAACTGTACTCACTACCCAATCTCTGATGCCTAACTAATTCATTCTCTCTGCTCATAGGGTGGTGAGGTGGTCTGTTCTTGAGTACATAGAACATTGATTCTAAGGAATAGATCTCTTCTTTCATATTAATTTTTTAAAATTAATTCTACTTATCAACTACAGTTTTTTCTTTCTCTTCTTATCTCATTTCCTCCCTCACCTCTATTCTACACCTCTATCCACTCCTTAGAAAGGAGAAGACCTCTCATGGGAGTCAACAAAGTATGGGAAATCAGGTTGAGGTAGAACCGAGCTCCTCCCCACTGCAGCAAGGCTGAGCAAGGCATTTCTTCATAGAAAATAGGTTCCAACAAGCCAGCTCATATATCAGAGACAAATCTTGGTCTCACTCCTAGAGGCCACAAACAGACCAAGCTACACAACTATCACTCACATGCAGAGGCCTTAGGTTAATTCTATGCAAGCTTTCTAGCTGTCAGTATGAGCTCCCATGTGAGGTCAGGTCAGCTGTATCCGTGGTTTTCCCCATTATAATCTTGACCCAACTTGCTCTTATAATTTCTCATACCTTTTATAAACTGAACTCCCAGAGCTCAGCCCAGTGCTTGGTTAGGAATCTCTGTGTCTGCTTTCATTAGTTACTGAACGAATGTTCTATGATGACAGAATAGTCACCAATCTGATTACAGCAGAAGGCCAGTTCAGGTACCTGCTCTGCTATAGCTAGGAGTCATAGCTGAGGTCATCCTTGTGGATTTATGAGAGTTTCCTTGGTACCAGGATTCTTCCTAACTTCATAATGCCTCCCTCTATCAAGATATCACTTTCATTGCTCTTTCTCTCTAAACTTTTCCCAACTCAGCCATCCAGATCCCTCATGTTTACTTGTCCCATACCCTCTCTGCTACCCCACAGCACACAAAATTTACCCAGGAGATTTCATCTATTTGGTTTTCCTAGGGTGATCCATCTGTCTCTCTTAGAGACCTCTGTAGTTGGGATTGTGTTGTTACATTGTAAATATTTGTTCCTTCTACTGGTTTAGTAAAAAAACTGATTGGCTAGAAGGCAGACTGGAAGTATGGGTGGGACTATAGGACTAAGAAAACTCTCTGGGAACAGGAAAAGCAGAGCAGAGACTGCAGAGAGACACCAAAAGAAACAGAGGCAGATGCAGAGGAAAGAAGACAACCATGTTGCTCTGAGAAAAGGTACCAAGCCACATGGCTAAACAGATTAATGGAAATAGATTGAGTTTAGATGAAAGAGCTAGCTAGCAATAAGTCTGAGCCATAGGTCAAGCAGCATAAAATTATTATAAGCCTTTGTGTAATTATTAGGTGCTAAGAAACAATAGGACTGCAAGTGGGGCTGAACCTCAGGGCTAGGCTAGAAAGTCTGGGCCAGAAACTTATTATTACAGTCCTCCTTTTTGACTAGCTTCTCTGGGGCTTTAGATTTTAGCCAAGTTGCCATTTAGTTTATATCTAATAACCGCTTATGAATGAGTAAATACCATATACCTCTTTCTGGGTCTGGGTTATGTCATTTTGGGATGCATTTTTTAGTTCCATCTGTTTGCCTAAAATTTTCATAATGCCATTTTTTTTTTACTCATGCATAGTACTCAACTATGAAAATATGCCACATTTTCTTAATCTATTCTTTTGTTTAGGGACATCTAGGTTGTTTCCAGATTCTAGCTACTATGAATAATGCTGCTATAAACATAGTTGACCAAGTGTGCTGGTGGTATGACTGAGCATCCTTTGAGGATATGCTCAAGATTGGTATCAGTGGGTCTTGTATGTCACTGGGTCTTGAGGTAGATTGGTTCCCACTTTTCAGAGAAACTACCATACTAATTAACAGAGTGGCTATAAAACTTTTAAACACTATCAGCAGTAGAGAAGTGTTCCCCTTACTCCACATACTCTATCATCAGTGTTTTTTTTTCCAGTTATCTTTAGTTTTTTATTTTAAAAAAATTTTTCCATACCCACCACTGTTCACCCTTCTTTCCCTCTCTAGTTTTGTCTCAGCCTTCCCCCATTTGATGGCCCCATTCATTCCCCAGGGAGGGCAAGGAATCCCAAGGTGAGCAGTTTGGTCTGGCATATCTAGTTGAGGTAGGTCCAAGTCTCTCACCATAGTATCAAGGCTGAGTAAAGTGTTCCTCTGTAGGGAATGGGCTCTGAAAATCCAGGAATAAACTCTGGTTCTCTTGCAAGAGGCTCCACAAACTGCCCATGCAGTTCAACTGTCATCTACATTCAGTGGATTTAGTTCCTCAGCTGCCATTTCAGAGTCAGTGAGCTCCCAATAGTTTGGGTCAGCCATCTATGTGGGTATCCTCCTCATGATTCTGATCTCTTTGCTCATATACTCTCTTCTTTCTCTCTTCAGCTGGACTGGCATCTCAACCCAGTGCTTAGCTACAGATCTCTGCTTCTGCCTCCATCAGTTACTGGATGAAGGTTCTATAATGATAATAAGGGTGGTAATTTATTTGATTATAAAGAAGGTCCTGCAGTGTTTTTTGATCTTAGTCATTCTGACAGTTGTAACATGGTATTTCAGAGCCATTTTGGTTTGCATTTCTCTGATGACTAATTCCTTAAATGTCTTTTGGCCATTTGAGATTCTTTTGTTCAGTATTCTGTTTAGATCTCTACCCCATTTTCTAATTGGATTCTTTAGTATTTTGGTGGATAGTTTTTTGAGTTCTTTATATATTTTGGAGATCAGCTTTTTGTAAGGTGTAGAGTAGGTTAATATCTTTTTCCATTCTGTAGGCTGGCATTTTTGCCTTACTGTGTTGTATTAAGTTTCTTGCCTTTCCAGCCTGTGGTCCAGACCCGTGTACCTGCAGTCCTACAGAAACACACAGACACTTGTATTAATTTTATGCTGATTGAACTAAGGCCCAGGCATATAACTTGCTAGCTCTTTCATCTGAGCTCATTCCATCTTGTTCAGCCATGCGGCACAGTATCTTTTCTCAGAGCAGCATTTCAGCTTCTTTCCTTTGCCTCTCCTGATGTCTCATCGTTATGTCTGCATGGCATTCATGTCTGTCATCTGTCATCTGTCTCTGCTCTGAGATGTTCTTGAGTTTTCTTAGCCTGGTAGCCCTGCCTATACTTCCTGTCTGCCTTTAGTCAATCAGCTTTTACTAAACCCATAGGCAGAGCACATGTTTACAATGACAGGAGCCAGTAGCAATATAACAGTCCTACTACATTACTGACTGTGTCATTTTCCTTATAGAAGCTGCTCAGTTTCAGGAGGTCCCATTTATTAATTATTGCTCTCAGTATCTGTACTATTGGTGTTATAGTTAGAAAGTGGTCTCCTGTCCTAGTGTGTTCAAGGCCATTTGTCATTTTCTACTCTGTTAGCCTCAATGTAACTGGATTTATGTTGAGTTCTTTGATCTATTTAGATTTGAGTTTTGTGCATGATGATAGATGTAGATCTATTTGCATTACTTCTATATGTAGGCATCCAATTATGCCAGCACCATTTGTAGAAGATGCTTTTTTTATTGTACAATTTTGGCTTCTTTGTCAAAATTCAGATATGCATAGGTATGTGAATTTATGTCAGGGTCTTTGATTCTGTTCCTTTGATCTGTGTGTCTTTTTATGCCAATGACAACATGTTTTTATTATATAGCTCTACAGTAGAGATTGAAGTCAGTGATGGTGATGCCTATAGAAATTCCTTTGTTGTACAAGCTTGTATTAGCTATCCTGTGTTCTTATTTTTCCATATGAAATTGAATATTATTCTTTTCAGATCTGTGAAAAATTGTGTTGGAATTTTGATGGAGAATGCATTAAATCTGTAGATTACTTTTGATAATATTGTCATTTTTAGGGACCTGGAGAGATGGCTCAGAGGTTAAGAGCACTGACTATTCTTCTGTAGGTACTGAGTTCAATTCCCAGCAACTACATGGTGGCTCACAACCATCTAGAATGACATCTGGTATCCTCTTCTGTATACTGTATACATAATAAATAAATAAATCTTTAAAAAATGATTGTCATTTTTACTTTGTTGATCCTACGTATTTAAGAATATCGGGGATTTTTCCATTTTCTGATATCTTCTATATTTTTATTGAATGACTTAAGGTTCTTGTCATTTAGGTTTTTCACTTGCTTAGGTAGAATTATTCCAAGATAGCTTATCTTATTTGTGGTTATTGTAAATCGTGTTGTTTATCATTTATCATTTATATAAAGGAAGGCTACTGATATTTCTAGTTAATCTTGTCATTACTGAAAGTGTTTATCAGCTGTAGGAGTTTGCTGGTAGAATTTTTTTGGTTACTTATATGTATTATTATATCATCTGCAAGTAGCAAAAGTTTGACATTTTTCTTTTCAATATGTATCTCCCTTTTTATTGTATTATTGTTCCAGCTAGAATTTATTGTACTATAGTGAAGAAACATATAGAGAGTAGACAGTCTTGTCTTGGTGCTGATTTTAATGGAATTGCTATGGGGTTCTTTTCATTTAATTTGATGTTTACTGTCTACATGCTGTATATTGCTTTTCTTATATTTAAGTATGTTAAATACAAATTCCTGCTTTCTCCAAAACCTTTATACTGAAGAATGTTAGGTTTTTATCAAAGGTTTTTCAGTATCTAATTAGATAATCATGTGATTTTATATAAAAATATTTATTTTTATAGAATAAAGACTTTTTTTACCCATTTATCCCTTTGTTTCCATTTCCTTCACCCTCTTGACCCCTCTTGGTCAGCCTTCAGCCTCCCTCCTCCCCATCCCCCCATCTCCTCCTCAGAAAGGGTAAGAAGTCCCAAGGTGGATTAACTCAGCATTCACTACAGGCAAGTCTGATTTCCTCATCGTAATGTCAAGACTGTGTTAGGTGTTCCTCTGGAGGGAATGGACTCCAAGGTGCCAGTTCATGTACAGAAACACAGTCTGACCCCTCCCCTTGAGGTTCCACATACTGCCCATGTCAGTGGACAGTTGCCTATCCATGGAGGACCTACTTCCTTTTCCTGATGGTTTCCCAGTGGCTGAAGAGTTCTAGCCAGCCATCACTGTCAGAATTTTCCTCATAGTCCCCATCTGCTTGCTCATATAGTTTCCTTTTCTACTATCAGCTGGACAAGGAGTCAATCCAGTGCTTAGCCATGTATCTCTGCCTCTACCTCTATTCATTGTTGGATGTAAGTTCCATGATAGCACTTACAGTCACTATTCATTTGATTATAGAAGAAGTCCTGACTAGGCAACACCTTCATTAGTGGTTGGAGACCTAGCAAGGGACATCCTGTGAGTTCTTGGAGGTTTCTCTAGCACCTGGTCTTTTTCTAACCCCACTTTGGCTTCCTTTATTAAGATCACCAGCACTTTTTTTTTCTTTGCCTCCTTGTTGTTTCTCTCCTTCAATCAACTTCTTTCATGACCTGTTCCCACCACTTCTTTGTTGCAACCCCTTATGCTCCCAATTAACTAAGGAGAGCTTCACTATGTTCTCTTCTTAGGGGACTCTTGAAAGTCTATTGTAAGTTCCTTCAGATTTCAAGCTGTTCAGTGGTTGTGGTTGGTAGCTTGGGTGTTCTTTGCTTTTTGTTTAGGGTTCACCAATGAGTGAGTACATCCTCTGCTTATCTTTTTGGGTTTGTGATACCTCTCTCAGGAGGATATTCTCCATATCCATCCATTTGCTTGCAAATTTTAGGATGTCATTTATTTGTTCACTTTCTTTTACTGCTGACTAGTACACTATTGTATAGATGTACCACAGTTTGTCAATCCATTCCTCAGTGGAGGGGCATATAGGTTTTTTCCAGGTTCTTGCTATTACAAAAAATGCTGCTGGAAATTCAGACCCCATCCAGAGGTGAGCAGATTCTTACACCCATACCATCCTTCTGGGAAGCTACTCTCCAGGAACAGGGTCAAATCCATAGAGCTTGATCTCAGCTCTCCCTAGCAGACAGGAATTAGGGTTTGGGGGTGAGGGTCTTCTCCAGACACACCTAAAACAGAGGACCTTGCACGGTCAGGCTCTGCTTCCAGGGTGAATGACGTCATCAGAGGACTGAGGATTTGAAATTCAGACACCTGTCCAGAGCAGTGTCAGAGATCAAGCAGACCCCTTGCTTAGAGGAGACAGGAGAACACAAATCCTCTTGCCACAACTAACTAGGAGCTGCCTAATTGTGAACCACTGAAGCCATGGGCAGATGTCAGTGCAAAAATACATATAACAATATAAAGAACAACAAGGCAACTCCAGAAGAAACTTGTGGTTCTACAACTACAAGACCTGAACAGAGAAATGAAGAGGAAACAGAAGGAAATAACACCAAAAACACCTTTATAAAGATTATTGAAGCCTTCAAAGAAGATATAAAAAATTTCCTAAAAGTAATAGAAGAATATACAAACAAAAATTTGAAATAGATGAACAAATCCTTGAAAGACAACCTAGAAAAGGTAAATCAAAAAATGAAAGAAACATTCAAGGAAATAAAAAGTGAAATAGAAACAATAAAATAGGCACAAAATGAGAAAAGATGGAAATAGAAAACTTGAAGGAAAGAGCTGGAACTACAGATATAAGCATAACCAAAAGAATCCAAGAGATGGAAGTGAGAATCTCTGAAGTGGAAGACTCAGTAGTGAAAATAGATACATCAGTCAAAGAAAATAATAAAACCAAAAAAGCCATAACACAAAATGTTCAGGAAATCTGGGACACTATGGAAAGACCTAACCTGAGAAAAAATAGGAATAGAAGAAGAGGAAGAAGAAGAAGAAAAAGAAGAAGAAGAAGAAGAAGAAGAAGACCAGCTCAAAGGCACAGATAATGTATTCAATAAAATCATAGAAGAAAACTTTCCTAACTTAAAGAAGGAAATGCCTATAAAGATACAAGAAGCTTGCAGAACACCAATTAGATATGACAAGCACAAAAAGTCTGCTCACCACATAAAGCCACAAAACATACAAAACAAAGAAAAAAATTTAAGAGCTGCAAAAGAAAAGTGCCAACTTACTTATGAAGGCAGACCCATCCGTATAACTCCTGGCTATTCAATGGAAACAAAGAAAGCTAGAAGGTCTTGGTCAGAAGTTATACAGATGCTAAAAGCATAGCAGCCAACCTAGACTACTACACCCAGAAAACTTATCAATCACCATAGATGGAGTAAACAAGTTATTTCATGACAAAGTCAGACTGAAACAATACCTATCTACCAATGCAGGCCTCCAGAAAGAATAAGAGGGAAAACTCCAACCTAAGGATCCCGGATACACCCATAAAACCACAAACATTCAATAATCCCACAGAAGAAAAGCCCAGAGAAAGGAAATACATACAAGCTACCACCAAAAATAGCAGGAAACATCAATCAGTTGTCACTAATATCCCTTAATATAAATGGACTCAACTCATCTATATAAAGGCACACACTAACAAAATGGATACAAAAACAGAAGCCATCCTTCTGCTTCATACAAGAAACAAACCTCAACCACAAAGACAGACACAGGCTCAGAGTAAAGGGTTGGAAAAAGATTTTCCAATCAAATGGCCCTCAGAAACAAGCTGGGGTTGCCATCCTAATATCTAAAGAAGTAGACTTTAAGCTAAAAGCAATTAAAAGGGACCAAGATTGACATTACTTATTCATCACAGGAAAATTGGTCAAGAGGAGATTTTATTCCTGAATATTGATGCCCCTAATAAAAGGGCACCTACCTATGTAAATGAAACATTGCTAAAACTCAAATTCCACATCAGTTCTTATACCCTAGTAATTGCAGACTTCAATACTCCACTTTCAACCCTGGATAGGTCAACCAGACAGAGACTCAATAGAGAAATAAGGAGTCTAACATAGGTTATGATGCAAATGGATTTAATAGATATTTACAGAAACTTCCACCCAAATGCAAAGGAATATACACATTTCTCAGCACCACATGAAACTTTCTCCAAAATTGATCACATAATTGGTCATAAAGCAAATATCAACAGATACAAAAAATGGAAATAATCCCTTATATCATATCAGACCACCAAGGACTAAAGTTAGATTTCAACAACATCAAAAATCACAGAAAGCCTACCAACTCATGGAAACAAAACATCACTCAGATGAACCACCTCTGGGTCAAGGAAGAAATTAAGAAAGAAATCAAAGTCTTCCTAGAATTTAATGAAAATGAATCCACAACGTACCCAAACTTGTGGGACACAATAAAAGTCTCAAGAGGAAAATTCATAGCACTAGATGTCTATATGAAAAACCTAGAAAAATCCCACAATAGAGACCTAACAGCTCAGCTGAAAGCCTTAGAACAATTAGAAGTGAATTCACCTAGAAGGAGTAGAAGGGAGGAAATAATCAAACTTAGAACTGAAATCAATACAATTGAAACAAAAAAGCACAATACAAAGAATCAATGAATCTAAGAGTTGGTTCTTTGAGAAAGTCAACAAGATAGATAAGCCCTTATGCAAACTAATAAAAAATCAGGGAGAGAGTGTCCAAATCAACGAAATCAGAAATGAAAAGGGGGACATAACAACAAACCCCCAGGAAATCCTGAGAATTATCAAGTCATACTTTGAAAATCTATTTTCACAAACATGGAAAACCTAGAAGAAATGGAAAGCTTTTTGGATAGGTACCATTTACCAAAATTAAATGAAGAACAGATTAATTCCCTAAATAGACCTACAATCCTTAAGGAAATTGAAGCTGTCATTAAAAGCCTCCCAAGTAAAAAAAAAAAAAAAAGCCCATGTCCAGATGGTGTCAGTGCAGAACTCTATTACACAGTCAAATAAGAATTACTACCATTACTCCTCAAAATGTTTCACACAGTAGAAACTGAGGAAATATTGCCAAATTCCTTTTATGAGGCCACATTACACTAATACCTAAGCCAGTCAAAAACACAACAAAGAAGAATTACAGACCAATTTCCCCCATGGATATTGATGTTAAAATTATCAGCAAGATTTTGGCAAACCATATATAACAATATATAAAAATATCATCCATCATAACCAAGTAGGCTTCATCTCTGAAATGCAGTGATGATTCAACATATGAAAAACCATACATGTAATCTATCTTATAAACAAACTGGAGGGAATAAAACATATAATCATATCCTTAGATGCTGAAAAAGCCTTTGACAAAATCAAACACTTCTTTGTGATAAAAGCCCTGGAGAGATCAGGAATAGAGGGAGAATACCTAAATATCATAAAGGCAATTTACAAGAAGCCAATAGCCAACATCAAACTTAATGTAAAAAACACAAAACAATCCCACTAAAATCAGGAACAAGACAAGGATGTCCTCTCTCCCCTTATCTATTCAATATAGTTATGGAAGTTTTAGCTAAAGCAAAAAGGAGATCAAGGGATTACAAGTTGGAAAACAAGAAGTGAAACTATCTCTATTTGCAGATGATATGCTTGTATACATAAATGACTCACAAAATTCTACCAGTGAATTCCTACAGCTGATAAACACTTTCAGTAATGTATATAATACAAGATTAACTCAAAAAAAAAATCAGTAGCCTTTCTATACAATAAAGATAAAATGGGGTATTGAAGTCTCCCACTATTAGGGTGTGAGAATTGATGTGGGATTTGAGATTTAGCAGTGTTTCTTTTACATAGGTAGATACTCTTATATTAGGGGCATAAATATTCAGGATTGAAATCTGTTCTTGACCAATTTTTCCTGTGATGAATAAGGAATGACCATCTTGGTCCCTTTTATTTACTTTTAGCTTCAAGTCTACTTTGTTAGATATTAGGATGGCAACCTCCACTTATTTCTTAGGACCACGTGACTGGAAAATCTTTTCTCAACCCTTTACTCTAAGCCTGTATCTGTCTTTTCGGTTGAGGTGGTTTTCTTTTTTTTCTTTTTTCCTTCTTTATTTTGTATTTATCAAAAAAAAGTAAAAAGAATTTAAAAATGCGGAAGAATTAACAATAACTATACAGAGGATAATAATCATAAGCATGGCTTACCAAGGGTGGAAATGCAAATAAGATTGCTACACATATATTTTCTTTGTGTTCAGCTTTCCCTCTGAATTTTTTTTTCCATCCCCGTATATCCTTATTGAAGTTCTCTTCCCCCTCCCACCACATCTGATCATTTTTCTTCTCTGCAACTCCCCATCCTCTCCCTTGGCAGGGAGCAGACAGTCCTATGGTCACACTGGCCCAATAATGCTTGGATCAGTCTTCACTCCTGGCCTAATCCAGTTTTGTCCCCCCTCCCTCAAGAGTGAGTCAGGTGTTCCTATAAATGGACTGGGGTTTGAAGGGTCAGTCCAGGGTGTTTCTGATCCCAAGCTGTTCAGTGGTTGTGGTTTGCTGCTTGGACAATTTGGCTTTTTTTCTTGTTTGTTTGTTTAGAGACCACTAGTGAGTGAGTACATCCCCTGCTTATCTCTCTGAGTTTGTGATACTTTGCTCAGGAGGATATTCTCCAAATCCATCCATTTGCCTGTGAATTTTAGGATATCATTTTTTTTTTCTTACTGCTGAGTAGAATTCCATTGTGTAGATGTACCACAGTTTGTTAATCCATTCTTCAGTTGAGGGACATCTAGGTTGTTTCCAGGTTCTTGCTATTACAAATAATGCTGCTATGAACATAGTTGAGCTAATACCTTTGGAGTGTGAATGTGCGTCTTTAGGGTATACACACAGAAGTGGTATTGCTGGGTCCTTGGGGAGATTGATTCTCAATTTCTTGAGAAACCTCCATATTGTATTCCAAAGTGGCTGAACAAGCTTACATTCCCACCAACAATGGAGGAGTGTTCCCCTTGCTCCGCATCCTCTCTAGCATAGGCTGTCATCTGTGCCTTTTATCTTAGCCAATCTAACAGGTGTTAGGTGGTATCTCAAAGTTGTTTTGATTTGCATTTCTCTGATGGCTAAAGATGAAGAGCACTTTTTCAGGTGCCTTTCAGCCATTCGTAGTTCCTCTGCTGAGAATTCCCTTTTTAGATCTGAACCTTATTTTTTGGAAGGGTTATTCAAGGTTTTGGGATCTAAATTCTTGAGCTCTTTATATACCTCAGAGATCAGTCCTCTGTCACTTGTAGGGTTGGTGAAAATCTTTCCCATTCTGTAGGCTGGCGTTTTGTCCTATTGACAGTGTCCTTGGCTTTGCAGAAGCTTCACAGCTTCAGGAGATCCCACTTATTGATTGTTGGTCTTAGTGCCTGTGCCACTGGTGTTATATTTAGGAAGTGGTGACCTGTGCCAATTTGTAGAAGTGTATTTCTCACTTTCTTTTCTATCAAGTTCAAAGTGGTTGGGGTTAAGTTGAGGTCTTTGTTCCACTTGGATTTGAGTTTTGTGCAGGGTGACAGACTCGGATCTATTTGCATTTTTCTACACACTTCCATCCAGCTATGCCAACACCATTTGTTAAATATACTATCTTTTTTCCATTGAATGTTTTGGGCCTCTTTGTCAAAGATCAGGTGTTCATAGGTTTTTGGGTTAATGTCTGGATCCTCAATTCTATTCCATTGGTCCACAAGTCTGTTTTTATGCCAGTACCAGGCT